>PVIJ01011395.1:0-54919 GCA_004024925.1 Scalopus aquaticus
CCATAATAATTAAAACAGCATGGTAATGGAACAAAAACAGACAGAAAGACCAATGGAACCAAATAGAATACCCAGAATTAAAGCCACATATCTATGAACAACTAATCTTTGACAAAGGAGCAAAGAAAATGCAGTGGAACAAGGACAGTCTATTCAATAAATGGTGCTGGGAAAACTGGACAGCCACATGCAAAAAAATGAAGCTTGACTACTACCTCACACCCTGCACAAAAGTCAACTCAAAATGGATAAAAGACCTGGACGTAAGACCTGAAACCATAAAATGTATAGAAGAAAATATAGGCAAAACTCTACACGACATACATCTCAGCAAAATTTTGAAAGACACATCCCTCAAAGCAAAGGAAGTGAAAGACAAGATAAACAGATGGGATTACATCAAAATAAAAAGCTTCTGTACAGCAAAAGAGACATTAACCAAAACTAACAGAACCTTACCAACTGGGAAAAGATTTTTGCACACAATACATCTGATAAAGGACTGATAACAAAAATTTACAAGGAACGCACATAACTCAACAAAAACACAGCCAATAACCCAGTCAAAAAATGGACAGAAGAGCTCAAAAGGCTCTTCTCCAAAGAAGAAAAGCAAATGGCCAACAGATACATGAAAAAATGCTCAACATCACTTATAATCAAGGAAATGCAAATCAAAACCACCACGAGATACCACCTCACACCTGTGAAGATGGCACACATTAAAAATACAGGCAACAACAAATGCTGGAAAGGATGTAGAGAAAAAGGAACTCTTCTACACTGCTGGTGGGAATGTGAACTGGTCCAACCACTATGGAAAGCTGTATGGCGATTCCTCAAACTGCTCAACATGGAGCTTCCATACGACCCAGCAATCCCACTTTTGGGAATTTACCCAGAGGACACAAAAATACTAATTCAAAAGGATACATGCACCCGTATGTTCATTGCAGCACTGTTCACAATAGCAAAGGTGTGGAAGCAACCCAGATGTCCAAAAATAGATGATTGGATCAAGAAGATGTGGTACATACACACAATGGAATACTATTCAGCATTAAAAGAAGATAAACACATGCAATTTGCAGCGACATGGATGGAATTAGAGGGGATCATACTCAGTGAAATAAGCTAGAAAAAAAAGAAAAATATCAAATGGTTTCACTTACAACAGGACTATAGGGAAACCAAATAGGAGAGAGACACTCAGCGGAGGGGGGAGGGGAAGGTGGGCGGGAGGGGAGGAGAGGGAAGGATAAGGGCACAAAATGGAATAGAAAAGAACACAAGGGACCATGGAGATGGATCACGGGTGAATTGGTGGTGGGCTACCCAAGGGGAATGCAAAATGTAAAAGACATAAATAACAATAAAAATATATATTATAAAAAAAAACCAATAAAAATATATATTAAAAAAAAAGGACAACTAGCTTCAAATCACCACAGACGTGCCAGCTGTACTTGTTATACACAGTGGAATTCAGTAGCTGCTTTAAGTTATCGTATGTCTCTTTCATGTGGACAGCATGCACCACTGGAATAGATGGAAGACAGTTTCCATTGTGCAAAGACAGCCTTAAGACTCAGTTTTGAAGAGTCTAGAAATAGTCTCCATTCTTGTGGGTCATGAGTGGTTTCTAAGGCATTCATGAGGCCCTCAATATCGAAACAGAATGAATACCAGAGTACTTTCCTTTCTGAAGAAAGGCTCCAACTGCTGGTGGTGCTTTCTATAGAAAGTCATTGTGACATCTTCTTCCAGAAGATTCCATTGTTGGAGTCTTGATCCTAGCAATTCTGCCTTGTTCTTGCGTAAGTCCAAATCACAAACCAGGTCATTTAGTTCTTCCTGTGTTGGTCTGTGTGGGGGTGATGATGCACCACAGTGAAAATCTGGATCACGGCATGCTGATGGAACAGGAGAACAGGTCGGCTCACCCTTGTCCTCATCAGATGAATCAAGAGAACATTCTGCTGGAGGTTCTGGACTAGGAAGTCCCTCACCATGTGGAACTGGTCTCAGTGCGGACAAAATGTTTGGGTAGACTATTCGCAACTTCTGTTGCTTCGTTATTCCGCCAGAAAGAGGAGGAACCAAGCAGAAGTAACAGTCTTTTCTGTGGTTGCTTGACTCTCTCCACACCATGGGGACTGCAAATGGCATTGATGGTCTTTTGCCATTTAACCACTGTGAAAGCTGTGTTGTACATGGAACACAGCATATAAGCGGGCCCAAGGCTTGTCTTGGTCACCAACCTTGCATCCGAAGTAAAGATGATAAGCCTTCTTCACTTGAGAAGTGATACTTTTCTTCTGGTTGGCAAATGTCACTTCCCCACAAATAGAGCAGAAATTATCACGCTATTAATGCACTTTTGAGGCATTATTGTTCTGTATTGTGCCTAAATGGCTAAAGTAATAACAGTTCTGTGGAACAGTAGCTTCAACTGTCTTGCACAAAGTCTGAAATATTTTCAATGCTCAACCTTTCAGACAGGGCTTTCTATAGTGCACTGCTGACGTGAGCTTACTTGAGCCGCAGCCTGGTGGTAGTATTACATTGCATCAGAAAATGATGCAATCAACTCTGGATGATGTGTGCATTATGGTATTCTGCAATGCGATGCAATATTACATTATTCTAGGCTGATTTAGGATGTTGTTGCAGTCTTACTGGATAAATTACTTGTTGAAACAGAAAATGAATTATATGAAATATCTTCAAAGCGAGAGCTAATAAAAAATTATCAGGGTTGTATTCATATTCAGTACACCAAGATTCTACAAATTAGGGCCTTTTTAAACCAGTAATGATCTCAGTGTTGACCAGTGTAATCAATGTTTCATGAATAAATCATACCAGGAAAAATGAATATAGCTATTTTAGCTGTATTAATATAATTCAAAGTAATACTAACTTTAGCGATCAAAATTTGGCTTGATTATAAAACAAACTTTTAATATAAGCACGTACTATGTATGTCCCTAAGTTTTCCTCAGTTTCAGTCTTCTTTCACTTTCTTCATTTACCTTTACTTGTTAAAGTTTCATAATATATTCTAACAATTTTTAACTAGTTTTTAAAAAACCTAAAGATCTTTTAAGTATAACACATAATTTATTGCTTTATTTCCACTGTAATCCTATTCAACTAGTACTGATATTGGACTGATTGTTCATTCCACCACCTCTATTAATCAGAAAAGCTATTTCTTTTTACAATTTATTATAAATCAGCACATCCTTCATGTGGAAAAAGAACAATAAGCAACATCTTCATATATAGTACAAACAATTCATATATGACTCAATATTCATTGTATTTCTGGTGTATAGAGAAAGTAACTTTGACACTCAGAAGAAGGGAAAATTGGTTCTGAACATAAGTTGGTGTCATTCTTCACTTGACATCTTTTGGTCCTAGGAAGTTTTTGTTCTAAGGCAATAAAAAATTTAACCTGTCCTTAAGAAGGAGAATAAGAAAAATTTAGCAGATTTTTCTGAGCTAAGAATTTCCAGTATCAGCCAGGAACTTCAGGCTACAAGTTAAAAGTGATGAGTTGTTGAGCCTGAATGAAAAGCATGGTATAGACATGGGCCCAGAAAAACGGGGTAGAGTCAGGAGCCTTGTGACAGACAATCAGAAGGCAATGAAGTATAGTGAAGGTTTTTGAGGCCTATTTTCTTTCACTTAAGTGTATATGGAATACTTACTATGTGCCAGGTATTGTTCTACAATCTAGAAACTATCTTAAAGCAGTGAATAGAGCAGATAACATTCCCCATCTTCCTTGAGCTTACATTTCTGGCACAATTAATCATAGACATATCATCTGTGAGAATGAACAGAAGTCAAAAGAAGAGTAAGAAAGTAAAAATTTTAGATAGTGTGGCAGGGAAGATCTCACTGAGGTTTTTGAGTAAAAATCTAAAGAAAGTAAGATAACTAACTATAAGGATATGTGGGAAAAAATAATTCAGGCATAGAAAATAGGAAGTGCAAAGACCCTGATGTGGGAGCATGCCTGGTAAGTTCAACAGGAGCAAATAGGAAAAAGGTTAATAAACGGTAAAGAAACTTCTAAGTAGGAGTTGGAAAATCATGTGTATCCTAATTGGTCACTGCGAATTTGGGATTTTGCTTGGGTGAGGTGGGAAAGTTGTTGAAGTGTTCTGTGCAGAGGGCTGTCTAGATCTGGATTGTATTTAAGGGAATCACTGGCTACTTGTTGAGAATAACTTGTAGTAGGGCAAGAGCAAGAGTAGAAAATCAGGTAGGGGATTATTACAGTCATCTAGGTGAGCACAAAAGGTGTTTTGGACCATGAATTGCCAGGGTTTTCCAGAGAAAAAGTCCATCATGATACGTATGGAGAGAGAAAGCTTTATTTTAAGGAATTAACTTACGCAGTTGTGGAGACTTGGCAAGTTCCTCTAAATCTAATGTAGTCCAATAAGCTAGAGACTCAGAGAAGAGTTGTAGTTCAAGTCCAAAGGCATTCTGCTAACAGAATTCCATTTTTACTCAGGGAGGTCACTCTTTGTTCCGTTAAAGATTCCAACTGGGTGTGGCCCACCTATATTTTAAGTATTCTGCTTTACTCTGAGTCCACTGATTTAAATGTAATCTCATTCAAAAAATACCTTCACAGAAATATCCTGACTAATGTTGGACCAAATATCTGGGTACTTAACCTAGCTAAGTTGACACATAAAATTAGTCATAAAGGATGATGGCAATGCGTAGAGAGAAGTGCCTTGTGGTATATTTTAAAGATAAAGCATATAGGATTGAGAAAGAAAAATTGAGTCAAAGATAACTCTTAACTCAGGTTGGGAAAACCATGAAAGTAAGCAAGGTTTCTGTCAGAAGAGGGGAAAATGTTATCAGGATCATCATCATCAGGAAACATGTTAAGACTGGACGAATTTCAGACATTCAGTTACAGGCATTGGGGAGGCACTTTGAGTGTACATATATGGAACTTAGTGGAGTGTTCTGGATATAGCATATTGATAAATGTAATAATTAAGTAGATAAAGAAAGAAGTAATTTGGGCATCCCTGAGAATCTGCTGATGACAGAAAACCAGAGAGATCTTAAGAGAAGTTATCCACTTTCTATCCAATGAATAAGACCTTAAGGGGTGTTGGTGAATATCCAGCATTTATTGAATATATACTATGTTGCAGACAGTGAGAAACTTTATATTCATGAGTAGTTCATTTATTTTTACAATTCTAAGTACTATTCCCAGGGTACAGATGAAGGGTCAAATCATAGAGATTAGGCAGGTGAAAAATAAAAAGGGATTCAGACTCATTTGATTTCAAAACATATGCATTCAACTACTACATTCAGTTTTTGAAAAAACACTAGAATTAATGCTAGAGTAGTTATCGCTCCCCAGCTATCCTTTTGACTCTTTCCTTATCCTTATAGCCATACTCTTTCCTTATGCTTATAACCCCTGTGTATCAATTAGCTCATGTACTTTGGAATCTACATCTGTAAAATACAGAAGCAAGGAAATCAGTGGAGAATATAAACAGTTGGGACTACATCAAATTAAAAAGCTTCTGTACAGCAAAAGAGACAGTAATCAAAATGAGGAGGACACACTATTGATTGGGAGAAATTTTGCACATCATGCATCTGACAAAAGACTGATATCAAATATCTAAAAAGAATTCATACAAATCAACAAAAGGAAAAACAACCCAATCAAAAAATGGGCAGACGACCTGAACAGTCACCTCTCCAGAGAGAACATATGGATGACCAACAGGCACATGAAAAAATGTTCATCATTACTTATCATCAGGAAAATGCACATCAAAACCACAATGAAATACCCCCTCACACCAGTGAGAATTACCCATATTAAAAAGTCTGGGAACAAGTGCTGGAGAGGCTGTGGAGAAAAAGGAACTCTCTTATACTGTTGGTGGGAAGGTAGAGTGGTCCAGTTCCTATGGAAAGCCGTGTGGAGGTTCCTTAAAAGACTAAAAATGGATCTGCCATATGACCCAGCAGTTCCACTCCTAGGGATCTACCCAAAGATATCTACCTAATTCAAAAGGAAACCTGCACTCTGATGTTTGTTGTATCACTATTTACAATAGCCACGATACGGAAAATAAATGCCCCAAAACAGATGAGTGGATCAAGAAGATATGGTATAGGGCCTCCCCGGTGGCGCAGCGGTTAAGCGCTGCGCTGTGGAGCTGTCGGCAGCGGTGACACGAGTTCGACGCCCGGCCGGGGAGAATCCCACATGGTGCGGCAGACCTCTCCTGCCTCGCCCGCTGCTCCCCTCAGCAGTGTATTTCTGATCTGCCTGTTCTGCTACCCGCTCTGTCTCTGGTGAACCCTCTCGCCGCCCCTCAGCTCTGGCTTGTACCCCAGCTTGTATGTATAAAAAATATATATATATATATATATATATATATATATATATATATATATATATATAAAAAGAAGATATGGTATATATATACAATACTGCTCAGCAATCAGAAAAGATAAGCTCATGTCATTTGTAGCAACATGGGTAGAACCTATAGGAATTATGTTAAGGAAATAAGTGAGGAGAAAGGTAAATAATGGATGGTGTCATCATACTGTTTTAAGTTATATGCCAGACCAGATAACTTGAAAACATTCCTACTATGTCTAGAGCATCTAAAAATGCTAATTAATGTAATATCCTTTTAAATGCATAGTTGAGTTCATTAAAAAAGAGAAGTTCCAAGAGCTAGAAATGAAGAGGAAACTGAACAGAGGGGTGTACCTAAGTAACAGGATGCTGCAGAGTCTTAAAGTGGAGGGCACGGGAGATGGCAGGTAGTTTGCCAGTCCTTGAAACCAGAGATTTTAACAGCTACTAGAGGACATAGAAGTAGACCCAAGTGTGATGAATTAGAATTGAGATAACCCCCAAAATATGGACATGCACAAACACACATGCACGCACACAAGATACCGTATGACATGTATTCTTTTGAATACATAGATCTCAGTGTATTCTTGAATACTTACTATAATTGTTTCATATGAAAATATGTTTTTAAGTATTTTATGTAGTAATTGAATTAAGGCTTTATCAAGCAAAAATAGAATTCAGTTATTTTACATTTCCTTTATAATGTTAAGTTTTTAAAAATATAGTTCTTACTTTTTATTTTCTGATCATTTATCTAGTAATAATTTCTTTAGTTTAGCAGTTTTACTTCAATAGCTTCAGAATACTTTTCTTTACATTCAATAGTAAAAATTTTGAAATATAAAGGTAGTTTGATACTGTATCATACAGTAATACAGTGCCTTCTCTATCTTTTCTCAGCACTTTGGAAATAATTTCTGGGAAAGAGAAGAATTATTATTTCCCATATATTCAATATACCAGGAAAAATTAGCAAAAAGAATGGGCAAAACTCACAAGTATATCTAGTGTCAGAACTGTAATTTGAACTTAAAAACTCTATCTTAAATTAGTGTTGGGGGAGAAGGCCATATCCAGAATAATGAGATTTAGACATGAGAGTCATTTTTCCTAATAATGTAACAGTAACATCAAAATCCCAGGGCTTCTCATTTGACTGCTCTTATATTTCTCAGTATAATGACTAGATCATGTCAAGTAATTAATGGAATAGAACAAAATAGGATGTCTAGGCAATAAAGAACTTCAGGCAATATAGCCCAATCTTCTTATTTTACGAATGCAAATAGTTGATTTTTTTTTAATATCTGATAGTACATTACAAAAGTTTATAAAATGTTTTCATTAAGGTAAAGTAATTTATGTAGCTAGTAAGTGTAGAGTCAGGAAGAACCCAGGGCCCATTACCTGTTTTGATTGAACATAGGAAAATCCAAATGGTTTAGGCATTACTTATGCCATTAAAAACTTAAGACTTTAGAGTCAGCTTATCAGGTTTTACTCCTTACTTACATGAGTGATTTTTTGACAAATGACTAATCTTCTCCTAGCTTTAGAGTCCCTTCTATAAAATGCTTGTTTTAAAATTATTCCTACTATCAACACGACCACCATTCTTACCTGAGAAATGTTCTATTACTTAATACTAGAATTTAAATACAATTTTTATCTTAGAAAAAAATTACTCAAAACATAGCTTTGGGGCCTTTATTTGTACTGTAAGATACAACTCTTTCTAGTTAATTATTACAGGTATGCACTTCATTTTTGCTTCAGAGAAGTTTGTGTTGACTAAATTAATTTTTGAACGCAAAGTTCTTCAGAAAGTATGTATGCTTTTTAAAAAAATCATCCAAAATACTGTGCAGAGGACATAGGGAAACCTGTATTTTCATATCCTACTGGTAGGTGTAAAACTGTTGTAACCTGTAAAAGAGAGCAATATCTTTCAAAATACATAAAAATTGCAAATGCAAATACCCTCTGATCCTATTCTATTTTTTCCATGTACAAAAAATTCTATTTTTTCCATACAAAATTAGTATATAAGAATTGTTTATAATAGCATGAAGTAGGTGTATGTAGTCATGATTTATAACAAAGTTTGGAAATAGCTGGGATGTCCATCAATAGATGACTGGTTATTTAGGATACATCCATATGATAGAATTTTATGTAGTAACTTAAAAATGAAGAAACTCTCATACTGGTACTAAAAAATCCACAAGGTATATTATTGAGTAAAAAAATATTTTAAGGAGTGTGTATGTTATGTCTACTATGGCTACCATATACTAAAACAAATGAAAAACATTTATTGCATATTAATATGAGCTTGCTAATGTATAAAACCCTCTGGAAGGATACACCAGAAACCGGTAAGAGTGATGGTGTGGGAGGAAAAGAACTAGGTAGCTATGGGACAGGGATGGAAGGGACATGTATATAACTTTTAAAAACCTGTGTGCATATTATTACCTATTTAATTAAATTAAAATGAATCCTAGGTTTGACTTGCTTTAAGCATGTGGGTTTCTTACTAAGGTAACCAATAATATTTTTCCTAAAGTCTTAAAATGCTTAGAATGTGTTTTAAAGCCCTTATCATAACCTGAAAAAGTCTATAGGATCTGACCTCTGGATCCCTTTCTATCTAATTTCCTAGTATTCTTTCCTTTTCTCAATATGCTACAGTCACACTGACCTTTTTTTTCCCTGAATGAACCAAACTGTTCTTCACTTTAGGCCTTTGTACTCACTGTTCTTTTAGCCTGGATTACTTCCCCCTCAGATATTTATATGACTCAGCTCCTTACTTCATGTAGCTTTCTGCTCAAATGTTGTCAACTCAGTGAGGCTTTCTTGACCATCTTACCTAAAATAGCACCCCCAAATCCTCTGACTTCTTACCTCATTATTTTTCTTTATTGCCCCAATAATTCCCTGCCGTTATATTATTTCTGTTTGTTTATCTTTCTCCCTACTCCCTACTTCCTATTACCCCCATCCACACCCACACACACATCAGCTCTGTAAGGCAGGGGCTTTGTTTTTATTTACTGTACCTCCCAAACTAGAATAATACCTAGCACATAGCAATTGCTCATATGTTTGCTGAATATATAAATGGTGACTTCAAGGAAAGACTTTTGCTCTTTTAGTCTTAATATTTCATACCTTTTTTAAACTTTTTAAAGATTTGTTTCATACCTTTTATTAGGACATTGGCATAGCATGAATTGAGAGAAAATCTCTACTTCGTTAAGTGACCAGCTCCTCCATGTGCTAGGCAAGTAGATCAGGGGTGGAGTTATCAAATGGCTACTTCTCTTCTTGCAGATCAAACTTTCCTAGGATTATATCAACCTTAATTCCTAACTATTCAATAACCACTTATATATAAGCATTCCTAATTACTTATTAACCATTTAATACCCGTTTTTGACTTCAAAGAGTGTATGGAAATTGCCTTTTTCGTTCAGATGGACTAGTTAACAGCAGTCTGGTTGAATTAACTCTTCTCTGCTTTTATCCTATTTCCTTCTAGCATTTCTTATACTGAAGCAGTGGAGATCTTAAAGAAGGCATCCCAGAACTTCACCTTCACCCCAGAGGTAGTGTAATATGTTTCCCACTTGTTCTTATTTATTTCATTAAGAACCATTTAAAATAATCTGATGTCTTTTACTAGCAATGTGCGTATTTCTTCATGTACATTAGCTTTTGGTTCTTGTTTGCTCAACCTTGTTAAAATATTTAGAATGAGCAGTAATTTTAAAGTAGAAAGAATCCTATCACTTGGAATAGCAGTGACTAAAGGATTATGAAGACGTTTTCCAGTTTAGAAAGATAAAAATCCTAAAAAAGAATGGTCAGTGGGCATCAGAGAAATCGATTAGGTATATCTTTTCCAAAGTATATACTGAATGATGTTAAAAGGTGGCAGACAAAAGAGGTTATGTGATCAAATAAATTTGGGCAACACTTTAAACAGGTTTGTTTTTCTGTTGAACTCTATAGAGCCTTCTAATTTGTTATCCATTTTGGGACCAAACAATGAATCAGACAAATTGTAAGAATGACCTTTGAAATTATACCATGATCTGAAAAACATGGATATTTTTAAAGAAATCCTTTATTTTATTGGCAAAGATATAGGTAGAGAGTCACATGATGGAATGGTGGGAATGCAAAATATTAGAGTTAAGTCTCTTCTATGCCAGTGTTTCTTTTCTATAAGAATATGCCATGAAATTAATAAGATACTCTTAGCAATGTAATACCTTTGTCTTCAAATTACTCTCTATACTAGTCCCATCTCTAGTTAAGTCAGATGCCTTTGTAAGTTATACCCAATAATTCTATTTATAATTAATCGATTTCTTCATGTAACCAGTTATTTAATGTTTATCTTTTACCCTGGAAGCTTCATGAAGTCTAGGATTCTATTTCTTACCAGTATTTCTAGTGCCAGGTATATTTCATGATACCTGCAATCTCTTAGGCACAGTAGTATTTGCTGAATAAATAGATGAATCGATAGTGTTATTAAATATTCATCAAAGAGCATCTGATATATGAGTTGATTCTTTTATTAAAAAATAATTCACTGAGAAAAGCATTTAGCCAAAGATTTAATATTAGGGATATTATCTTTCATCATTTAATTTCCTGAGACTTAGGAACAGTAACTGTGGAAGAAGCTGTAGGCAATATTAATAAAGTTCTGAAGCCAGTTTTTATAATGTGGAATGCGCACTGTTTTCCTGTAGATGCTATTCATCTGCTAAAAGCTGCTCCTGAAATGGAGACAGAAGCATAGTGTTTATCTGCTATTTCAGCATCTGTCGTTCCAATCCTTTGGATGTTCTTGTTAACACATCTTTATCTAGTCATTTGTGTAATCTCAGCAGATAGTTCCACACAACATTGAACTTCAGGGAGAAGGAGACCTTGGAACTAACACAAGTTATTTTCAGGTGTTGCATTGTATATTTCAGCTCTGTCTTCTCTTTGCTTCTTTTCCTAGTTTCTTTTTTTCTCATTACAG
Organism: Scalopus aquaticus; assembly: GCA_004024925.1. Classification (NCBI taxonomy): domain Eukaryota; kingdom Metazoa; phylum Chordata; class Mammalia; order Eulipotyphla; family Talpidae; genus Scalopus; species Scalopus aquaticus. The sequence goes on from PVIJ01011395.1 coordinate 11,502, forward strand.
TGGGGTGTGGATCTACACACTGAACATGAAAAGCACCTAGTGAAGCACTGTGGCAACATACCAGTCTTTGTTGTTAATTATCCATTAGCACTCAAGCCTTTCTACATGAGGGATAATGAAGATGGCCCTCTGCACACAGTAAGAAAAGACATTAAATAAATCATCTCAAAGTCTGGGTTTTTCTATTGGTTTAATTTCATTACTCTTTGGCATATTTTCTTAAATTACATCTGTCACATTTTTACCTCTTAACTTGATAAATGTTTCGCAAACCGCCTCTTAAAAATCACTCACAAAGACAATCTCAGTGTTATATAAACATACCCCCTCCTTTCTTTCACAAGGTGGTATTCTTAGTTTAGCAGGTGTAAATGTAGGTGTCTTTTGTTTTGCTTTATTTTTGTTTTGTTTTTTTTTTTAAACAACTAAGAGAAAGTGGCCTAGAGCACTGTTTAGCAATATCAGGTCTATCAAATTAAATACTGTCTGGGAGACTGTGGGATGTGGGTATAGGAAGTATGCTGGGCAAGAGATGATAGTAGCGTGATTGGTCAAAGAAAGAAGTAGCATGATAGTGTAGGAGGCTTAAACACTTTGTTTTGGCTGTCAGATAGAAATAGTGAGGGGAGGGCTGTGGGGGAGGAAGTCTGGGCAGGTTCTCCTGTCAGCTGTCCTCTGTCTCCTTTCCCTGTCTTATCTCTGCTCTCTTTAACCTTTCTGATTCTGTTGTTTTCACCACTTAGTTGATTTTTTATTCTTCTGGTTACTTTTATTTTTTTGTCTTCTCTCCTTTACAAAATTATCAATAACAAATGGTAAGAATATATTTGACTCTTTAAATATTAGTTGAATAGTTATATACTTAATATCATTAATTATAAAAGTCTATGAGATGAGTATGTTTATTTCAAAATATTTCCAGAAACTAAGCTTTGCTATCTGGTACTTTCACTTGTCTCTAGATAAATACTAGTAGAAAAATGCTGATTAGGAACCTCTAGTAAATAAAATGTCCTCATCTTAGGTATACAAGGTTATCTCTTTGAACATATTTCCTGTTTTCTCTTATATATCACTAAGACAATACTAGCCACCATCTGGTAGATTCCTGTGAGTCAAAGCTTGAATATCTCATCTCTAAATCCCAAAATAACCTTTCCAAGAAACCTACTGTTTCTCCCATTTTACAGATGGAAAACACAGTGCAAAGAGATTGATTGCATTTTCTAAGGTTACATAAATAGTAAATGACAGCACTGGTATTCAAAGCTGGTCCCCTCTGGCTCTGATGTCTGTGTTGTTTTCTGGTATATCTCTATACTGCCTTAAAATCACAAATAATGTAAAATTACATTTTAGCTATTGAGGATCTCGTCCTGCCTTCCACACAGTATTATTGAAAACCAACGAGCAACAAGTTGATTATTTTTAGCTAAATTATTATAACTTTTTTTTTCTCCGCTGGATTGTTTTATTTTATATTAGATACATTTAATCTTGGAATTTGACAAGATTCTTTTCTTTTTTTTTTTTTTTTTGAGCTAACACTGGTGTATGTGATTCAGAGGTATAGGATCACCTCTTCAAAGTCATGTCACCACATCATACTTACCACCAAGGTGCTCCACCCATAGTACTCCACCACAGTCCATGGGGCTCTATCATAATCCATGGGGCTCTCTCCACACTTTGCTCTGCACTCCTCAATTCAACATATTTCTGGGGTTGTTATTGGAATTGTTTTGATTGACCCTTTGTTTCATTTCTTTATAGTCCACATGTAAGTGAAACTGTGCCAAATTTGTGTTTCCCCATCTGATTTATTTCACCTGGTTTTTCACCTCCAGTTCCATCCCTGTTGTCAGTAATGGCAAGAGTATATCTTTTTTTTAATCACTGAGTAGCATTTCATTAACATAGTTGATTTATGATTATCACTTTATCATTCTCATCCTCTTCCATATAAAACCTCTGGTTTAACTGATTATGAGTAATCAGTTGGTTCACAGATCAGCAACAGAAAAGGAGGAGCAATTAAAGCACAGGTTATCCCACCTTAAATAATTCAATATTGAGCCTCCGACATGCAATGGAATACCATGACCCCAAGAAGAGTCCAATGGCTTTCAAATCAGGCACTCTCACATTATTATGTAATAAACTATGTATTCTTAGATAAACCACCTAATTTCTTTGAGTCCTTAGTTTCCCATTTGCTAAAAATGAGATAATGATAATAGTGTCCAAAGTTATGAATATTAAATTAGATAATATATGAAAAATATATAACAAAATATTTAGGTGGTAGGTAGTCAATAAGTGTGAAGCCTTCCTTTCTAGACTTTGATAAAATCTTTATTGTGATGAAGTACATATGTCATAGTATCTGTGTATGTGTATTATCACAGCTTAACATGCTATTACATAAGGTTCCTTAAAAGGCAATTCTCTCATAAACTACACTCACAAATATCTCTTACATTTAGAAGTACTAGGAGACCTTCACTATTGCAAGTCTCTCTAGTAATGTGATCTCACAGCTTGGAATTGACAACATTATAATGGAGCTTTAGTGTGCTTCCATAATTTATGCAGTACTATAGCCTATAGCTTCTCAGAGCTAAATTATTAAAATATAATTTACTTAAACTGTCCACATTAGAAGTAGATCGTAACATTGATTCATTAGCAATCCAGAATTACTTTCAGCCTGCTTGTATAAAATGCCTGCTTTCACACCTAATTTTATTTTTTCAGTGGTGAGTGAATGGACTTTGATCCAGATAACTAATTCCTGTGTTTCTTCTATTAGGGCTGTGATCAGAGGTTGCAAGAGTTTCTGCAGTGGGTGCAACCTAAAAAATGAAAATGTTTGTTTCACAGGTGCCTCTGTAAGGAATCAAAAGAAAAGGGTAGGGAAATGATTAACCTATACTTGTTACATTTGGCCAGAGGTAATAAATAGTAAAATGGTATATGTTTATTTTTTTCCCCATCCCTGCCCTAAAATGGTATCTTTTTATAGTTATAGTTTCTTTACTTCCCTCCCCCTCTCCCTCAACCACATCTCCTCCAAGGAAAGAAAGAAAATGAGAAAATGAAGGTATGAACTGTGGGATAGTTAAAAATATGCTGGATTAAGCAGTTAGTGGTACTGGATTTGAAATCCAGCTCTCATAGTAGTTAAATGTATGATAGTAGGCAAATCTGGTCAAACTCTAAGCCTTATTTTCCCCCCCATAAAATCAGAGAATTAGGGCCTCCCTGGTGGCGCAGCAGTTGAGCACTGCGCTGTGGAGCTGTCGGCGGCGCGCGGTGAGAGTTCGACCCCGGCCAGGGAGAATCCCACATGGCGCGGCAGACCTCTCCTGCCTCGCCCGCTGCTCCCCGCAGCAGTGTATTTCTGATCTGCCTGTTCTGCTTCCCACTCTGTCTCTGGTGAAGCCTCTCGCCACCCCACGCCTCTGGTCTGTACCCCAGCTTGTATGCATAAATAAATAAATCTTTAAAAAAAAGATGCAACACTATGAAGCTATCCAGAGCCAGGGAGCTTCCCACGTGGCACAGCAGACTCTCCTGTCTCACCTGCTGCTCCCCTCAGAAGTGTATTTCTGTCAATCTGCCTGTTCAGCTCCCCACTCTGTCTCTGGTGAATCCTCTCATCCCCCACCCACACCTCTGGCCTATATCCCAGTTCTTGTATGCATAAATAAGTCTTTAAAAATATAAAATAAAGTCAGAGAATTAGTTATATGACTGCTTAGGTACTCAACCAGCTCTAAGATTTCCTAAATTTGTCCTCATTTGATATATAATAATAATAATAAACAAACATTAGATAATTTGAAGGGAGTAGATCATGGACCTCAATAAAATATATCTAAGCAAACATGCATATGTCATATGTCCCTGACTGAGTTCCTGAGTAAATCCCCCAAAGGATGGTAACAAATTATTCAGCTAGGAAAATGGCTCCATGGGGAATATCCATTCATTACAGCCCTGTGTGATGAGGAAAAATTGACTGCTCAGTGGTCCATAATGAGATACCAAGATCATCAGATAATGTTCTAATTTTAAAAATTGTATTTTTTAAAATACAGTTATTTAAAATACTATTTAGCAAATCAGAAAAATTTAAGCATTAGTGTATATTCAATAAAGTACATGTTTGTGAAGCCATCTTGGAAGGCAGAATACGCAATCAAGGGTGTTGTATGGATTTCCATGGATTGGAACTTATTAACTGACCTGTGTCAAAATAGCTTGAGCCTCTGGCTACCGGAAATAATAATAAAGGGAATTGCCAATTTTCCCCATATTTAGAATTAATGATAATCCTGGGACTTCATGTCGGAGGTATATGTTTCAGTCCATCTCAAATGTTCCCAGACCAGCCAAAGCCCAGCCATGGCTACCTTAACCCCCCTGCACCTTCACACTGTCATTCTGGAAGGCCCTCTTTCCTAGTGGCACCTTGTTGTTTTCAGCACTGCCATCTGTGTCAGCAGTTACAGCAAAAGCATATAGAAGCTGAAACCACAAGCATGTTTCCTGTGGTTTGTGGAACATTCCTCTTCTTTTGATAATAGTATGTAATGTTGCCTCACTGTTGGTAGCAGCCTGTGAGAAACCAAATAGGGAGGCATTCAGTTTATCTTTTTCATCAATATTTAAAAAACTGAGATAGATAGGGGAGAGGTAGCACAGGGACATTAAACTCTCTTTGAAGTTAGCGTAGAAAACGTAGTGTATTAAAGGCCTTGTTCCTATCTAGCCTAATTGTTTTTTAATTCAAAGTCTTAGTTTTATTTCAGTACATTGTTTGAAATCAAAGGGTAAGAGTCAAAAGGGGTGTCATAAATAGAGACCAGGGTTTGTTCAGCTTGAATACCAACACAAACTATTTCTAGACAGCATGCCCCTGCAGCTGTGTGACTTAGGCAAAATCAAAACTCATATACATTGTAGGAAGATAGTCCAGGCAACATTCTGGTCTAGAAGATGTGCCCAGAGTGAAATACATTTTGTTAAAAACAAGGGAAGTTAGCAAAGAACATAATAAAATTTGTAGCCTTCATTGTTATCTGGGGTAGAAACATGAAAGAACAGCAGAATTAAAGTCCTCCCACTTATTTGAAGTCTCCCAAAGATTCATAGGAGCACAATGGAGAATTTAACTACAGAAGTGCTCCGCTTTGGTCAACTTTGAATTGTGGGGGCATTTCACTGTACAACCAGTGAATTCTCACTCTCCCTGATTAGGGGCAGGATTTCTTAACCCTGGGCTTTTTAAGCCAGCCTCAGACACCCACACACCACAGACCTGCCAGCCCATACAGGCAAATCATAATTACCAGCTCATGTTCTAGGCAACTTGCATGCCCTTCCCTCATCACACATCACTTAGCAAGCACATAACCAAGTTTTTCTCACTACTTCTTAAGAAATGTGTGTGATTCATTCCGTATTTTGCATTTTGTGCACACTTGTGTCATAGTTTGTATTATTTTTGTAGGTGTCTTTTATCTCCACTAGAGCTTTAGGGAAACAGGCAGTTTATTTAATAATTAGCCCAGTAGTTAGCAGGGGGAGATAGAAGATAGAAGAATCCTACCTTGAATCGCAGCTCTAACTAAAAGATAAGGAAATTGAGGGGTTGTTCTAGTGACCTTTAAAAATGCAGTCATTTTTGTATTATATCAGAAGAAAGTGTAGTGCTGTTTAGTTTCCAAATATAAATGTCTTTATTTATGGTTGAGCAGTATTTTACTGTTGGAGCTTCTCAGAAAATATACCAAATCTCTCAACAGACTAAAGGATATCATTATTTTTAAAAAAGCAGGAAGCATAGAATCTGATATGGCTGAAGAGAAGCTAAACCTCAAGTAAAAGAAAAGCGAAGACAGTTATGTGGAAGAAAAAGAAGAGAGAAATAAGTTCTTTGTGAGAGCCTTTCTTCACAACAGGACAATTTCTGTCCTTGATAAGAAAAGGAAAAAAAAGAGTATCCTTTAGTCATGGAAAATTTATGAGGCATTGTAAATGAATCCCTTACTCAAAAGGTACAAATCTCTTAAGTGGGGAATCAAATTTATTCTCAATTTAAAAAAAAAAGAGAGAGAGAAATTCATTGACCTGAGAATATGAATTTGCAGACCTTCTTGACAAAGCCAGGACATATCTGATGTATGTGTTTCTTCATATGTATCACAGAATTACATAATAGTGATGTGGAACTTTACCAGTTGTCTTATAAAACTTTTTAACAAAAATTGTCTCTTTTGGCTGGCAAGTTCTTTCCTATTAATAAGTTCCTCTCCCATTATACAGGGGAAGAAAACAAGGGAACTACTATTCTGGCCTCAATTCTTTCTAAAAATATATATTTATGCATAATACATTTTTACATCATTGTTCATTTTTGTGCAATGTTTGATTTCCCTCTCAGATGTAGTCCCCATAAATTTCCCATCACCAAGTCACCCATAAACCGTCACCATAGTCCCTTGTGCTTTTCCCTCCCCTGTTTTGATCCCCCTCCCTTCCCATCCCTTGCTGTATGTCTCTGATTTATAGTTTGCCTGCTAGTTTTGTCTCTTTTTTTTCCCCCTGACTATTCTGGCCTTAATTCTGATTAACAATGAGGAATTGGTTGGGAGAGTGGAGGCATAAGAGTTCAAGATGTGAGGGGATGAGTAGTATGGTAAACTTGTTTATTGTACACAAATAAGTTGGCACTCCTCCCTCAGTGCATTACACATCCCTGCCCCATTGACATAAGCTTAGTTATGTAACTTGCATTGGTCAGAGAAATATGAGAAGACATAACTTAGATATATTACTTCTGGACAAATGCTTTTGCTACATAGTCATCCATGCTTTTTCTCTCTCCATCTGCCACAGGATCAGAAAGAGGCTTTTTCATCAGCTTTAAATCAGTATGGACATGTAACACAAATTCAGTAAAGCCAATTCACTGCTATAAGACAGTGGTTCCCAATTAGGTTTTCATTTGTCTCTCCACCCCCACTGAGGAGCCATTCAACAATGTCATTTATTTATAATTTTTAAAGATTTATTTATGCATACAAACTGGGGTGTAGGCAGGAGGTGGGGGGGCAGGGGGTGAGAGGATTCACCAGAGACAGAGTGGGAAGCAGAATAGGCAGAGTGACTGAACTACACTGCTGAGAGAATCAGTGGGTGCGGCAGGAGAGGTCTGCTGTGCCATTGGGAAGCTCCCTGGCTGGGGATCGAACTCGTGCTGCAGTGGCTCTGAATAGCTTCATAGTGCTGCAGCTTAACCCCTTGTGCCACCAGGGAGGTCCTCAGCAATGTCATTTGATAAAAAATGTTGGTGACATTTTTAATTGTCACAAATACAACTGGCATCTAGAGGGTAGAGCCCCGATATACTGCTGAAATTATCCTACAGTTCAAAGGCCAGGCCCCCAAAACTTAAGTATTACCTAGCCAGAAATGTCATTAATACTGGGCTTGGGACATCTTGTATTAAGCTTCCAGGTTGTTTATGCCTTACAGCATAGCCTCACCTGACTAACATAGCAACTACAACTTTATAGCCAATGTGGAAATAGTTGGAATTATTACCAGTTAGGAACTGTGGTTATTAGGAAAACAAGTTTGAAAGAAGTCCTGGGGGGAAAAATTGTAGATATTGTTTATGGTATAAGACTTTGAAGGTAACTCAGCGGGTTCAAAAGCTATAGCTGTGCAGTTGCAAATATTCAAGAAACCAATGTGGTTGCACAATGAATTCTCCAGTGAACTCAAATATTAACATAAAGGAGGTTTGTAGTGAAAGGTAAACATGAGTCTTCTGTAGTCCTCTAAAAACAGCATTAAAAAAAAAAAACACAACAACCAAATTTCAAAACATAATTTAAGACCTGCAAAAAGTGACAAGACCCAAAAAAGGTTTTTTGCTTGTTTACTTGTGTTAGCTGCAAGATCAAGCAAATAGATTTATTTGATGCTTATTAACTCTATTATAAAAATAATAGAGAAAGCATAACAACTCAACAGAATTGCCTAAGCCTCTCATCAATGGCCACTAGGCACCAGCCTTAACTGGACTACCTATTCCTATTTTTCCTAGGAAGATAATAGGATAGCTTATCCCTAGCATCTTTTTTGAGGTGGTGGACCTTTATTGCTCTTGATCTTAAAACTTTGAATGTACTTGCAGCATCAGAAGTAATTACTGCCCACCTTTGTTAGACGTAATTGCCCCTACTTGAGAGCTTGGACGTATATCCCCCGTTGAATAGTCAGAGCTACCAAGGATGGACTGCTTTATTTCAGGGTAGTGGTTCCTACTCTTTAAATATTATCAGGCAAAATTGGGGATCCTCTCGGTTATTTATTCTCTTTCAACCATAATTGCCTAATTCTAAATTCAAAACTCAAGACTGAATTTAAGAACAAATTTTTCATTATGAAGTTTCTCAACTCCTAGCATATTTTAGTCATATATAAAAGCAAGATACTACAAAATAAAAATGTGCTAGTCTTTCCATAGCCATGAAAACTCCCATGAACTTTCTCCTTTCTCAGAATAGTACAGGTGATCACTAGATCCTGGTTTGAGTCTATTAGCTAAACAACCTGTGAGAATTTCCTGATCACATTAATCAGCCCCTCTTGCCCACCTAGCCAATGCTACTTCATTACCTGCACATCCGAATCATCAAATTCACATTCTGAAATACCTGCCTGTTCACTGCAGACCTCCCAAGTGCATAGAGTACTAGTGTGGTCACCGAGCAGTGGGATCATGACAAAGACCTCTTTGATATCCTTACTCCTCACCAGCTTATTGAATGTCAGGAGATTTAGTAAAAGTAGATACCATTTGTGAGTTATGGCTCTTTCTAACTGTAATTCAGCTGAGTGATGAGAATCATGCTTAATGTTTTCTTTTTTACTGATAGTATTGAGGACGGAGATATACAACATTTGGGTACATTCTTGAACTGTTACATTGCTTATTAATCTCCATTATTTATAAAATATATCAATCAAAAGTTCTGAAATCAAAATAGGATGGCTCAATAGTAAAGTGAGATGAAGTTTAAAAATGTATAATGTAGGGGCCTCCCTGGTGGCGCAGCGGTTGAGCGCTGCGCTGTGGAGCTGCCGGCAGCACGCAATGCGAGTTCAACGCCCAGCCAGGGAGAATCCCACATGGTACGGCAGACCTCTCCTGCCTCGCCCGCTGCTCCCCTCAGCAGTGTATTTCTGATTTGCCTGTTCTGCTCCCCACTCTGTCTCTGGTGAACCCTCTCACCGCCCCACGCCTATGGCCTGTACCCCAGCTTGTATGTATAAGTAAATAAATCTTTTTAAAAAAATGTATAATGTAATGTGACATTAAAGATAAAAATGTGCCTTTTAGATTTCTAAGTTTTCATTTGCTATATTAAATCTTTCTTGGCTTTATGCATTCATTCTTAGTTTTTAAAATGTCTGCCTGCTTCTCCCCCACCAAAAAACTGCCAAGTCACAAAATAATAGAAAACCAGTAAACATATTCAAAAATTAAGTATTATTAGTAATTGAAGAAATAAAAATTAAAATGTTGAGCTACCATTTTCCCCTGTTAAAAGTTTATTTTCATAAGAAATTATAATACATCTTTATTATAGTAAATAAGAAAATACAAGAGGAAAAAAAAAGCATAGTAGCAAAACAATTAACCTATCATTGTGAAGATATCAATCTTTTTTTCTGTCCTTGTATAAAATTTAATACTCACCTATTGATGTACACTTGAATTTTTATTATAATTAATACTGTAATAAACTGGGCATTAATCTTTTCATATATATGGTTATTTTGTTAGGACTAGTTCCTAGAATTGCTATTGCTGAGTCAATCTACATTGCATTTTGAAGGCTTTTGATTATCTTTTGCCACAATGCTAACCGGAGTTTATATCAAATATATGAGACTATTGGTTTATGCATTCTCTAACCCATATTGCTTCTATTGTTTTCTTCTTCATTTAATAACTCCAAAATGGTTTCATTGTTTTCATTTGTACTTTGATTAATAATCAGAACATATTTTACATATCCTAACAAAATACTGCAAATCAAAGAAGGAATTTTCATTACCACATTATTTATGAGAGAAAAAGCCATACACCTAAATGTTCAACAGAAGGAAAGCAGTTAAATAAATTGTGATACTCTAAATAATAAACTTCTAAACTGTGCAGCTATTAAAATATTAAGTATATGAGGTATTTTTACTGACATAGGAAAAAAATGAAGTAATGTAATATTAGGTTAGATAATTAGAATGGTTAATTTTGTATGTAATTTGATCTCTACCATACTGTTTAGATTTATAAGGAAAAAAAACCTGAAAGAATATGCCAAAATTTAATTGCTTCTGCATATGATAGATAATAATTTAAATATTTTCCACATTATAATTAACATATGACATTTGTGAAGAAAACACATTTTTGTTAAGTGCACTGTATAAATGGTGGTGCAAGAGGGGAGAGGAAACTATCCACCTGCAATTTGTGTAGCACATATTGTAAAGATAATACTGAATATTTAATATTGAAACAGTGATGGGGAACAGATAATATAAATAGGAGTCTGGTGATCAGTTAAACGACCACCTGTCAAAATGTTAAAAGTTCTGCATGCTTGAGAAGTAACATTTGCGGGATCACCTGAAAATATAATGGTTTTATAATTTGTTTTCTTTTTTAGGTTGCCGCTGTTGATCTTCTTGTTCCTGGAGTTGGAGAACTCTTTGGAGGAAGCCTCAGAGAAGAACGGTACCATTTCTTAGAACAGCGACTGGCAAGGTATGGGGCACCTTGCCATGGGGGACCTAAAAGAAATAAAATTCAGAAATTAGGATGAGGCACTCAAAGGCAGTCATGATAAAGTAACAGGAAACTGTGCATGGACCTCAGCATCTGACAGACCTGTATCTCAGGTTCAATGTGACCTTTAACAAGTTGTCACTTAACCTTTCCAGCTTTCCTTTGTTAAGAACTGGAACTGTTATATGAAACAAGGCCACAATGATATTTGCCACTTACTATTTGAAATAGCTTTAGAAATTGCTTCTTTTGAAGTAAGTGATAAAAGAAGGGAGATTTACCTCTTAAAGATTGCCCTTCACGTCTCCCTTCTCTGTGATCTTTTTTATTTACTTTAAATAAATAATGTCTTTATGTCCTTTCCCCCGTAAGGACATAAAGACAGACTCTGGTCCGTAGAAAGAATGAAGATGGGAAAAGAAAGATACTAAAAATATCCACTAAGTTAGCGTTTTGTAGCAGTTTTCTCTTCCTAGGGCTTTCTACTATGTAAGGGTCTTGATTTAGCTATCTGAATAACTATTTAAACTCACTACTTGAGACCCGGAAAACAAATTAATAAATACCCAGCAAATGTTTTAGAGATGAGAAGCAGGGACTCATGTTTCTAATTGAACTACCACTCCTGTATATACATGGTCTGCCAATGAGCTACAATAACTTCCTAAACTAACCAGGGTTACAGACCTGTTTTCATGGTTTCCTCTTTGCTGTGCCAGACAAAAGACTTTCCCATGTTGAAGGCTTAATCCTTCTCTCCAGATAATACTGGGTTTCGTAGTAACCTGGAAAAGCCATAATTGTTTGAAAATGTCCTATTAGCCATTTATAAGGCTGCCTTTTCTAAGGGGAAATGCTTAAAAAGTTCATGCTTTTACAAGATCCCAACTCATAAATCTGTTGGGTAACTTGGTTTTACTAATCCAAATCACTTGAATTGCTGTATTTGGTAAGCATCCAGAAGAAAAGGGATAAATAAGTTTGGGGAAGACTCTTTATCAGCTAGACTACTAGCTCCTTACTATCACTATTGTGTTAGACCCCAGGAAAATCATGGAATTGAAGTGAAAGTCATACTTCTTAGATGGAAAGAATTTGAAGATTCTGAGTTTTGTTTTGGTTTTTTTTAAGCACAATAAAAATCACACATGGCAAGAAACTCATCTGTTGAAAGATTAATTGGTCTGTTTTCTTTGCTTGCTTCCTTCCATCAGGAAATCTTTCCTCATAACTAAATTAAATGTTTACCTAATATTTAATAATATCCAAATTTCTCTCTCCTAATGAAATGGTTGTATGTGTTTCCCTGTCTCAGGGATCTGTCTGTGATTTCTGTTCATGCTTTCTTTATTTTTTTACATATTCGAACTTTTCATAGTCCTGACCACTTCAGATACACTGTAATTCCAAACATTTTTTAAAGGGTTGAAATTAGTTTTAATGAGAATTAATGAGTTTAAATTTTATTAATGTTTTCTCACATTAGCTAAAGCCAATTTGAAGTCACAATGAAGGCAGCCTTAGAATCTCTGTTGGGTTTTTTTTTTTAAGTTCCTTTTTTTTATTGCCTTCACCAAACCACCCATGCACATACCCCATCTGCTTCTATGCCCCATCCCCTCGACCCTTTCCCCTATTCCCTCTGGTAACCATGATCTTCTTTTTTGCTGTGTTCAAACTTTATTTCTTCTATTGATTGTTTTTGTGTAGTTTTTTTTTTGTATTTATATTCTGCAGATAAGTGAAATTATCCAATATCTGTCTTTTGCTTTTAGGCTGATTTCACTCAACATAATCACCTCAATGTCCATTAGTTTTGTGCCAAATGCCACCACTTCATCTTTTTTCACAGCTGTGTGATATTCCATTGAATATATGCTCCATGATTTCTCTATCCATTCATTTGTTGAAGGGCACTTGGGTTGGTTCCATAATTTGGCAGTTGCAAAGAGTGCTGCTGTGTACATAGGTGTAGGTAGATCTTTTCATGTTAAATTTTTCATGTTATTTGGCTAGCCACCTAATAGCATTATTACTGGGTCAAATGGGATTTCTATTTTTATTTTCTTGAAACATCTGCATACCACAGGGGCTATACCAGTTTGCATTCCCACCAGTAGTGGGTAACAGTTCCTTTTTCAGCACAACCTCACCAACATTTGTTAATTCCATTCTTTTTTATATGTGGCCATTCTCACAGGGATGAGGTGGTATCTCAGTGTGATTTTAATTTGCATTTCTCTTACAAGTGAGAATGAACATTTTTTCATGTGTCTGTAGGCCATCTGAATGTCTTCTTTAGAGAATTGTCTGTTAAGGTCCTTTGTCCATTTTTTAATTGGGTCATTTGCTTCTTTCTTGATGTACTATGTAAGTATTTTATAAATTTTAGAGAATAACCCTTTGTCAGATGTATGGTATACAAATTTTTTTTCCCATTCTTTAGGTCCTTTGTTTTTGTGATTTCTTTTGAAGTACAAAAGATTTTAAGTTTGATGTAGTCCCACACATTTATTTTTGCCTTTGTTTCTCCTGCTGCTAGGGTTGTATTCCCAAATACATCTTTGTGGTAGATGTCCTGTAGTGTGTTCCCTATATTTTCTTTCAGGTACTTTATGATTTCGGTTCTTACGTCCAAATCTTTAATCCATTTTGAGTGAGATTTCTTGTGTGGTGTTAAAATATGGGTCTTGCTTTATTTTTTTGCATGTGGCTATCCACGTTTCCCAGCACCCTTTATTAAAAAGGCTATCTTTTCTCCACTGTGTGGTCTTAATTCCTTTCCCAAATTAGTTGCCCATATTCATTTGGACTTATCTCTGGATTTTCAATTTTGTCCCATTGCTCTGAATTTCTGGTTTTTTGTTCCAATACCATACTGTTTTGATTACTGTTGCTGTGTAATATTTTTGAAGTCAGAAAGTATGATGCTTCCGTTTTTCTTCCTTTCTCTCAAGATTGTTGTAGCTATCTAGGGCCTTTTGTGGTTCTATATAAATTTGATAATTGTTCTGTTTCCTTTAAAAAAAAATCATGGGTATTTTGATAGGTATTGTGTTAATTCTGTAAATTGCTTTGGATAATATGGACATTTTAATGATGATAGTTCTTCCTACCCGTGAGCAGGAATAACTTTCCATTTCTTTGTGTCTTTTATTTCATTTAATAGAGTTTTATAGTTTTCATATATAAGTTCTTCATCTCCTTCATTAGGTTTATTCATAGGTATTCATTCTTTTTGCTGTGATTACAAATGGAAGTGTACTCCTTATTTCCCTTTCTTCTCATACCTTGTGCACATATAGAAATGCCATTGATTTGTGTGTTGATTTTTGTGTCCTGCCACCTTACTTTCTTCATTTATTATTTCTAGAAGTTATTTTGTAGAATCTTTTAGTTTCTCTAAGTATATTAGCATTTTGTCTGCAAATAGTGACAGTTTCACTTTTTTTCCAATTTGGATTCCTTTTATGTGTATTTCTTGTCTAATTGCTTCAGCTAGGACTTCCAGGACTATGCTGAATAATAGTGGTGATAGTGGACATCTCTGTCTTGTTCCTGCTCTTAGTGGAAATGCTTTCTGCATTTCAACATTGAGTATGATGATTATTGGCTATAAGGTTGTCATATACAGCTTTTATAATATTCAGAAAGGTTCCATTTATTCCCATTTTTGGAGGGTTTTTATCATAAATGGATGTTGCATCTTGTCAAGTGCTTTTTCAGCATTTATTGAGATGATCATGTAACTTTTGTCTTCCTTTTTGTTGATCTGATGGACTACATTGATTGATTTATGTATGTTGAACCAGCCCTCATATCCTTAGGATGAAGCCTACTTGATCATGCTGGGTGATTCTCTTGATATGTTGCTGTATTCAATTTGGTAGGATTTTGTTGAGAATTTCTGTTTCTACATTCATAAGAGATAATGGCCTGTAATTTTCTTTTTCTATACAGTCTTTGGTTTGGAGATCAGGGTAATGTAGAATGTACTGGGGAGATTTCCACCCTCTTCAATTTTTTTGAAGAGTATATATAAGATAGGTATTAGATCTTCTTTATAGATTTGTTAGAATTTGCAGGTGAAGCCAGCTGCTCGTGGGAGACAAGCCAGTCTTGGGGAGACTTTTTATTAGTTGCTTCAGTTCTAGTACTTGTGACTAGACAGTTTAGGCTGGCTATTTTATTCTGGTTCAGTCTTGGGAAGTTCTAGGAGTCTAAGAACTTGTCCATTTCTTCTAGGTTATCCAATTTCTTTGCATAGAGACTTTTATAATAGCTTCTTATGCTCCTGTGTATTTCTGTTGTATCTCTGTATTGTTTTAATGTTAGACAATGTAAGGTGTTTTGTGTCCCTTTCCCATATATGCCTCCTAACATCCTTAAATAGTAGTAATGGTGCTTTTCTAATGTCACAGAACAGTAAGCTGGTTTCCTAGGAACCTCTTCTTTTGGACTCTGAATTATACTTTCTGTAGCATTTATTTGATATCCCTTGGACTATTGGTTAACTTACCTTTCTTATTATATAGTAAAAACTCAGATCTTCAACTATACTGCATATTATTTGAAAGCACAGGATTCAGTGTGTACTTGTTTCTAAAGACTGCTTTACATACCACCCAGAATAAATGTTTAGTATTTAGTATATTTATTTTAATGCTATTCTCTGAAAGAAACTTGCTATTTTTCTTTTGCAGGTTAGGACTAACAGAAATGTACCAGTGGTAAGTCTGAAGCCCTTAATGATTCTTAGAGTTCACAGAGTTATTGTGAGGTTGAGATGAAACAATATAAAGTGCCTATGTAGAGTAGAAATTAAGTAAATGCTAATTTCTTTACCCTTTCCTTTATTCTGAGTTTTACTGTTGAGCCGGATTGAGCAAGTCTATGCATCTTACCTCAGTGTCTTTCCAGCTACAAGACTATATTCATAGTGTGCAAAAATTAGCTAATACAAATTTCAGTTGTTGGTTGAGTAAATTTAGGCCTTTTCTGGTCTTTATTTATCATTTCAATACTATTTTTTCCCAAGTAAAGATCTCTGACCATAAAGATTTATTTTTTGAATCTGCTTCATTTTATATGGTAATCATAACATTCTAATGGTAGATGGAAACTTGGAAATCTTCAAGTCTGTGATCTCTGCTAGCGTTCCCCCACACTATGTGTAGCCACACCAGGTGTCTAAGAATTTACTTATTTCCTGTTTCTACATGTCATACGCAAATAAAACCTGAAGCTAGTTCCACAAAATTTGTACCATCTTTTTTATAATTTGCCTACCCTAGAAGCAGTTTAACAGCAGTCAAATACATATTCATTAGAAAGCTTGTTTCATAGAAGAGGATTTTTCCATTTTTTGAAGCAAAGATAAGAAAAAGGCCACAGACTGAATCCCTCTGCTGAATTCAGTTACCAGACATTTATGCCAGTGTTTTGACATCAGTGTATGAGAAATTTAGAGACATCTAAAACTATCGCTGGACTTCCGGCACTCAACTCAGATCCAGCAGGTGTCTGTGGCAGGTGGCTTGATATGCCCTTCATCTCATTTTTTTTTTTCATTAAATCAAAGTATGCCCTGCCCCCAAGCCTTGTAAACTTTAAGATAATTAAGCTGCAAGTATTTCAGTTATTCAACACTGTGTTCCTTCCATTATCCCTGATAGTTCTAACTAATCTGAAGTTTTATATTAGATACTCCAATTATATCGGCCTCTCACTTGGGTGTAAGTCATCTGGTTGCAATTCATCTTTTCTTTTAGAAAAAACAAATACTTAACTGCCTACAATATCATACAATTAGCCATTATTATAATAGTGGGTAAATAGATGATTGCCTTTATCCTTGCAGGACCAAATGACTATCAACAAAGGCACTTAAGTTTTATTTTACAACTGATTTTACAAATCATTGAAGAAGCTATAAATTTGTTTTAATCAATATTACACAGCTTAAGAATTCCCCAGAAAAGGATACACAAAATAATACTTATAGAGTCTTCCTCCTCCTCTTTCTAGCCTAAAAGTTACTATTTTATACCAAGTTGGTATGTCTTGGGTCTTAAGTAGGACTAGAATATATAGGAATGGGCTTCGGAGTCTTTCTACCCTTTCAGAAAAATGACTCTGGATATCTGCCACTAGGCATGCAACAGAGACCTGGAATTTCACTCCAGCACTCATGAGTATATTTCTGTGCCTTCAACTAGTATATCTTCATGTAAAGCACCTATTTTATGGTAAGCACTGGAAATGAAATGTTGACTAAGACAAAGTTCCTGTCTCTAATAGGTGATATCTTTTTGTAGTGTATATATGAGGCAAGAATCTTCACTCTGTTTATTGAGCAGTAAGATTTTGGTAAGAAAAAAGAGCATTATTTGGTAAGAAAAAACACTAAGAACTAGAAGAAAACTATATTTTCAAGAAAACTGGTAAAGATATTAGAAAGTTTTCTGTAGCCTTCAGAAACAAGTTTTCTGTGTATGACTACATAAATAATTAAAGAGAAAAGGATCAGGTGACCCAAGTTCATGATTGCGTGATAGGATTTGCTGCTGTTTGTCTGGGTAACCTTGGACAGATCACTTTAACTTCTCGTTTCCTCACCTGACTGGTATAGTGATGTGGATGATAACAAATGATTACAAAATATGTTTGAAACATTAAAAAATGATATCATCATGTCTGATCTCATACAGCATTTATAGGTGATGATTCTCTTTTTTCCAAAATCAGGTATCTGGACCTCCGTCGATTTGGATCTGTGCCACATGGAGGTTTTGGGATGGGATTTGAACGCTATCTGCAGTGTATCTTGGGAGTTGACAATATCAAAGATGTTATCCCTTTTCCAAGATTTTCTCATTCATGTCTTTTATAGCTGGAAGACTGGTTAAAGAAAATCACCCCGTGCCCGAGGTACTCTGTATGAATGTACATATAGGAAAATGCATGTTAAGTTTTACAAATGCAAAAATTTTTGATATGGAATGGTCATGCCATAAGGTATAACATACAGAAAATAGAAGTGATCATGATTTTCTAAAAAGAATTGAGGCAATTTCATGGAACAATGAATTCCCTCAAGAAAAGGTTCTTATGGCAAGTAAAACCTCTCAAATCTGTTATGTCAATAAGAAATGAAGAAATGGAACTAGATGGTCTCAAAGGTCCTTTCAAACTCTAAGACAGGATGAAACAGTTCATTTACTTTGTCTTTAATCATTAGATCACTGCCATGTGTGATCTTTGAGAAACAGCTAGAAGCTACATATAAAACATTATTTTCTTTTTCCCTTGCCATTTAACCTGCGATAAATGCCCATCTTATTCTTGGTGCTTTCTAAATATTACAGAAGAAAATGTTCCTTTTTCAGGTGTTAATTGAGTTAATAAAGTTACTATTCTGAATTGAAATATTCTTTCATCAGACTGGTTGAAGGAATTATATTTTAATAATTTTTGATCTTTGGTTACAAATCCTAATGAGATGTAATCATTCACTACTGTGTTGTAATTAGCATATATTGGATGTTTATACCTTCTTTGATAATTAAAATAGATTTTTGATACCTATGAAAGAAAAAAATTATATTTCAAAATTCTATTGGCCTTTTCCCAGACAAATTTGGAAGAAAGATATTTTCAATCCAAGATAAGGATGGAAAATGGCTGCACTTAAAAGTTGAGTGATTCTAGAGTCAAAAAGTAATATGTTCTGTGAACACTTACATATATAGGCCACTAATTCTGTAGAAGTTTGTGCATCATTTTCCTCAGAGTTGATACAATAATTACATGACAGTGTATGTGTGTACATGCACATATGTGTGTTTAAAATTGAAATGCTAAACACATTTTTTCATTCTTTGATACTTGAGTTACATATGTGTGGACTTGTAGAAAATTGTATACTAAGTAGGATTTGTATGTATCAAATAGTTGTAAAAGGGCATACATATCTAAATCATCAGTTCTCTTTTAAGTTTCATTAGATGATTTTTCCTAGTATTTCCTAAAAAGTTTGTTTTATTTACTTATTTAACCTAACTCAAACAGCAGAAAATAACTGCAGTATCTTATAATTGGAAATCATTGGGAGGTGTCAAGGTTGAACTTCTGCCTAATACAGAGATCTTATATATCTGGGTATCCTCTTGGCAAAGAGCTCAATATCCCATAACATAATTCATCCAGTTTCTGAATCGCTCTGATTGGTAACTTTTGCTGAGCTAAAAATCTCTGCCAAAATCTACTTCCTTAGAACATTAATCCCTTGGTCTTAGATGCCAAATTTAGAACAGAATAAAAAAGATAATTAGGGCTTCCTTAGGACTTGTCTTCACCAGATATGTAAGAGAGAAATTCATTTGTTTATTCAACAAATACTATTTGAGCTTATTCTCTATGCTAAGAACTGTACTAATTGCTGAATAAATAGTAGTGAACACCACAGAAATGACCCCTGCCTTCACAGAATTTATGGACTATTAGAGAATATATGCAATCAGTAATCAACTATATTATTTCAAAATATGACATGCTATAAAACTATATGAAGATCATGACAAGCATAGATAAACTAGAGAAAACCTTTGCAACATTAGTTAATATTGACTAAGCATTGAGTTACTTGATACTGTATTTGATAGAGCAAAAATCACAAACATTCACAGGCTTTAAAACTGGAGGCCCTAATATCCAGGCTATCAGAAATCAGTGATTCTTGAGGAAACTGACAAATTTTTAATGTTAACACGATTGCTGGACATCAAAATTTACAGTAATAGAAAAAAACTGAATTAAAGAAACTAGATTCTGGTTCCAAAACCACCGTCAATTTAGCTGAGTGCATTAGGGAGCTGAAATCATCTTTGCGGCCTCATATTTCATCTGCAGAACTATCATTTCAAGTAGTGAACTCTAAGGATTCTTCTGCTCTTGATCTTCTATGATTCTGTGTTGGGCACAGTCGTCAATAATAATTGACTTATTATTTAGATCTCCGAAAACGTATGTTAAAGTCAAATCACTAAAAGTCTAACGATCAACTGAAATGAGTGCAACAAGAGTGTATATGAGGTACAAAAGGTCCTTCACAAGAAGTCAAATATATACTGCTCCTGAGCTTTTCCATAATCTTCAGCAATATATTTTCAAATCTTTATACTTATTCACTTATTCATTTCTTTCACAGTTGATCACACAATGAGTATCTTGTTGATGTCACAACCTCCCACTTGTAACAAACGTAATTAATTTCCATTTTTGGTTCAGTACTTCTGTTTTACCAAGAATTGAAGATAAGCAAATACTGGTATCAAAGGTGATGAAAATGCCAAAACTAAACTATTGCTTGCAAGCAGCATCAACAGGAAAGGGCTTTAAAATGTCCACTTGTCAGCTGATCTCTGAATATACAAATTCCACATACAAGCATCATTATAAAAAGTCTATAGAAGTGAATAGAAGCATGGATTTATAGTTGAGGACTGTCTGTACTATTGTAACATTCTTCTGGGATTTAATTTGTAAGTTAAAAGATGATTTGAAAGTGTTAATTGTTTATTTAGTAACTAGTTTCCAGTGAAGGGAAAATCAGGTTCTTTTTTCCCAAGATTTCCAAACATCCTCCCAAAATAGAACCTCATCTATTCATGTAAGAGTGTATTCTAAAATTTAGAAATATTTCTCCACCATTAATTCCCATTCTCATTTCAAATTTTGAAGTAGGTATAGAAAAATAGTTACTTTCCATCTGGCTGTCCTCTTGCCTGGGGAAGCTGTGCTGTTTTCATGGGGTTTTTTTTTGGTTGGTGCTTTTGTTTTGTTTTGTTTTGTTTTTTTGTCTGACAAGAACTTAATTGTGTGAATGATCCATTCCAGAGCTAGACATAACTCTTCCACCCTCTGACCCAGCCCAGAGACTCTTTAACTGTCACAAAACAGCAAAGGAACTATTTGACCTTTTGTCCCTTTCAAACAGGATCTGCCAGAAGCATCCTTCTACAATGTTATACATTCATATTTTCTATAAATTGAATCTAGATATTCAAGCATGACTGAACAGGCATTGAAGATGCAATTTGGTGAAATGAATTAAGTCTACCCATCTTTAAATCTCTTGCTTCAGATAATTATAGATGAAAGATGCTTATTTGGATTGGATTCTATTTATTCATATATTTATTTTAGTAAGTGCTGAGGGCAGAACATAAAAATGCAGAGTTGAAAGACAGATTGACTTGGCTTGAATTGATAAGAAATGTGTGGGGCTTTTTGGCTTTGGATCAATATTTGTATTCAGTCTGCAATCCAAAGTATGTATAATAAAAAGGAAACAGGTGGGAGTAATATCTGATGATAACTTCTTCACAGTTTATATCCTAAATTAAAAGATAAAGAACTAAGAGCAGAAAGCAGCCTTCATCACTCTCACTGAAATGATTCAGTAGGGCTTCCATAATGATGGCATCTTACTAGGTCATGGTCATCGCCCTTCCAGACATTTCTGCTATTGCAAGGTCTTTGACAGCCCCACTTAGCTCAAGAGCAGTTTGGTTTGGAGTCCAGTGAATTTACAGCCATTATTAGCTCACTGTGTGGCAGTTTCTGGGAGACCTTTGTTAAGTCAGATATTCAAGTGTTTCTTCAGCTGTCATTCAGGCAGCTGATCATTGAATTAACATAGCTCATGACTCTTCAGTAACTTTCTGCTACATCTTTGCTGTTCCTAATTGTTATTCATGACTACCATTTGGACATTGTATTACAGTTTATGAAAAATTTTAATATGTCACAATAGATTGTGGATCTTGTATCTTATTGTACCAAATTCATTTGACTTACTGAAAGATTAGTTCATTTATTGTAGAGATTGGTTATTAGGAATTACTAATATTGAGAGAGAATAAAACTGTAAAAATGAAGTTCACTGCTCTCAGTCTTCAGAGAAACTGAAAACACAGACCTTTATAGTAGTCAAAGAATCTTGCCCCAGAGTTTTCCAGACATTTGTAAAATAAACACTTTGACCTCTAATTTCCTTCTTTGCATAGGAAGAAGTGACTTAAGAATGTGAAAGAAAATGATGGTTGAGCTCAGAGAGATTCTAGTAAAGAGAAACATTGAAAATGAAATAAAGGGCCCTGGACCCAGCAATATGTTCACTGTCTCAGTTTGTTTCATGAGATTTTATTCGTATTTGCCCTCTGTGACTTTTAGAATCATCCTAGAAAGCACATAAGTAGATGAATGAACTTTGGTGGGGATGATTAATATTCCTCCCAAAGTGCTTAACTTTTCTGATATTGCAAGATGATACTCTTAAGAACAGAAGCTTGCTGGGCCCATTTAGCAAAATAAAATTTCATGCTACAAATGCACATGTGTATAGCTAGATCTATATTTTGCAGAGCGAGGGCCAATTACAACTGTGACTCTGACTCAACCTTCTCTGCCCACTGGCTCAACAAGAACTGCTGGTTTGCTGTTTAACTAGATTGGAGAAATCTCTTCGAGATCCCTTCCCCTGTTTATGATGTGTAAACTACCCTCTGTGTTTGCACAAGTTCCTAGTAATTTACACACTATCCATTCAAAGAACAGGAAATCTATGCCTAAGTGATAACTTTTTCTATCCTTGGAGAACTCTGATAGTAGCAAGCGCTGTCTCACCATAGCATGTAAATGTAAAAACACAGCAAGCAACACATTTTCTTCTCCCCAGCCTTCTCGTTTCCAGAATAGAATCTCTGTAGCACTCAGTTGGATAATCTGTCCTCTGAGGGCTGCTCCCCATTCAGTTATTCTTCAGTTGGTGTATCTTTAAAATGGGCCTTCCTCTTAATAGAGGAGTGCTTTCCTCCACTGTCCATTCAGCTGATACCCAAGTGTCCTGTAATAACCATCAGTATTAGAAGAGTTTTAAAGTCTTTAGTGCCTCCTTCCTATCTGTCTTAGAGCGCATAATAGTTGTTCCTCTTCCTCTATGTATAAACTGCTGAAGAATCTTAATTACAGCTTCAGATGTTCAGGCCAATCCCATGCCCCTTCACTTTTGAGAAATGCAAAAATAGACTTGGGACATAATGTTATTGAAGAACATTAAGTTTGTTCACTAAAGATTTCCGCTAATATACACATTTTCTTTGCAGTGCCTCAAAAGGTGGGAACTAATTGCTCTGCTGTTAGGATATGACTGGCGAGTGATCTCTCTATTGAAGTCTGATGCTGTACTTACAAGTTGCAGAAACTTGGGCAAGTTATTTAACCTCTGAGTCTGTATATGCATCTGTAAAATGAGGATTATACTTGTCCTACAGTGTATTGAGAAATAACGAACACTGAGATGGTTTTATAAACTGAACAGCACTACACAAATGTAAGGTCTGAGGGAAACTTGCTGAAAACAAAAAAAGAAATCTGCCTAAACTAAGGTATTTATTACATGTTGAAAGAAATATCTTGCAGCCACTGACTGTTTTAAGAGCAAATGTGTTGAGAAAATATTTTATTGTAGTTTGCAATTATAACAGTATAAAAGCTAGGTACACGGACTAGAAGCATAGGAAGAAGAATGAAATCAGCTAGTGTAGGTAGGGCAGTGGAATTGCATGGCTTTTTCTTTTAAAATCTCTTTGGTATCTCCAGTTCAGTTTACTAAATTTATTGATCACTCACTTTGCCAGCTCAGTGCTATACTCTGGATGCAGAGGGAAATAGGACAAGCTCTCTTGTCTCAGGGACAGTTCTTGTCAAAGTTTATTGTGTATAAGAACCATCTGGTGACCTTATTAAAAATTCAGATACCCTGGTCCCACCCTACAAAAGCTGATTGTGTGAGTCTGGGATGAAACAGCTACAATTTGCATTTCTTGAACAGTCACCCTGAGTGATTTTGTAATATAGGTAGTTTGAGTCTACACTACACTGTAAGAAACCTTCATTTTTTTTTTATTTATTTATTTGGTTTTAGTATTTTTATAGTAAGATAAGTAAAAATTACACAAATCTGATCATTGAAGATTTGTGTTTGATGATTCTCTTTCCTTTCCTGGGTTTTTTATGCCTCTTGTTCGGGGATGAGAAAGCAGCCTACAGAATGGTAGTTCTCTGGAAGCCGTGCAACATAGAATCTCCTACACTCTTCTCCACCTTCATCTCTTCCTCACACCCTTTCTTTTCTACCATATTTCCCATGGTTTTTCTCAGTGCATTTCTCTCCCACTCCGATTTCTCCTATCTCTAGTATTATATCAGTACCAGCTGCTTCCCTTTCCTTTCTCCACTCCATTTCCTAACCATATATGCCAATTTATTTGTGGGGGGATACTTATATCTAGTTTACTAACTTGTGCTGGAAGGCTTTTGTACATGGTTCTCAAAAAACTTAGGATCAACAACCACAAAAATATATGTGGAAATGTTCATGTCTTTATGTTTGACTGTCATTTAGCTCTTGATTTTTTCCCAGTGGGTCAGCAGCTCTCAACAGATTCCTGTCCTGCCCATTGAGTTGGCCTATATCCTGCACCCTGACTCAGCACTGCTTGTCTCCACATGCCTGTGAATGGGCTTGGGTGGCTTTCTCAGGCTACATACCTGTCACCTCTTAGTCACTCAGAGTCGAAATATTATCAGCTCTAACCACAGTGTCTGAGGCTCTGGAGCTTATTTCAAGCATAGAGATGCTCAAAAATGCAACTAGGCATTGTACATTTTCACATATTTATATTACTAGTGTCAGTGTTTATATTACTTGCACTTTAAGATACCAAGGGTTGGACAAGAGCTTCCAGTCTCCCTGCTTTTATTATGCTCCTGCCAAACCTTATGCAAATACCAGTACCCCTATGCTCGTTTATCTTCTCCACCTCAACGTAAGGTCCATAAGAACAGAGAGAACCCATTCATATTTGTGACTGCAGTGCCATGGAGAGTATCTGGCACACAGTGGATACTCATTAAATAACTCTTGAATGAATTAGCTATCACTGAGGCATCCAGAAAGATAAAATATGTCCATCAGACAAAAGGGAAATACGCCTTAATATAATTTCCAAACTGGTTTTTCCCTCTTTATGTGTCTGAAATATTTCATACATTTTTAAACTAGCCCTTTCAACATAAATTCAAGTTTGAAACCTTTGCCTGAACATAGAACAAAAAGTCAGGAATCAAAAATAATTATGAGTTCAGCTAGTAATTTGTCTTTATGATGTTACTGAAAGTAGCTCTCTTAGTAAAGCATCTCTCCTGGTGTCGCTTCTGAAATATAGTGACTTAATAGATCTTTCAAGAGCTTTTCTTCATTACAAAAATAGCACCTAGTCATGAGCCTTGCACTCAGTAGGTGCTCGATATTTATTGAATGTTTTAGATAAAAGAAAGGAGTCCCAGATGGGCTTACTTGCAATTGTACAGATTTTCTCCACCTTGCTTTCTAATTCTAGACAAATTTCTTGCCTTTACATCATCTAATTCAGATTTTGATAGGTGCCTATTCTTGAGGAATCTCTCTCTGTGGAACACCACAAAACAAGTCCATCCTAAACCCTTAGAGTTTCAGTTCTTATACAATTAGTTGATAATTTCTTCTGATCCCACAATCCTTTGAACATAATTATTATTGTCTGTAAATTACTGTAAGCATCTGCCCATCTGTCTTTCTCCAGAAAGACCCTGAATTTAAGGCTTTTATCATACTCATTTTTGTATTCCTCTGCTGAACTTGAGATACTAATTTCCCAGAAAAAATCCTTATTGAGAATTGAATAAGTATATAAATAACCATTCCTAAGTAACACGTATTTGAATAGAAATATAATTTATATTTGAATAGAAATATATGCCTTTCTAAGTGTTTTCAAAGTTTCAAATGATACTGGGTATGTCCTAAAAGAAACCAAATTGTGTTTTCTGTCTCTTAAAAACTTTAACATGTCTACTTATTTATCAAATCCATCCTCTTCCCAGAATTCCCCCATTCCATCCTATCCTGCTGGATCCAGGGCAGATATATTGAAACTTCCCTTGCTGATTGAACTAGGAGTCGATACCTGATCCAAAATGGGCCAGTCTCATTTTCTCTTGGAAAACTGGTGGAGAGAACACCAGTGTCTGGACTGGTTGCTTGAACAAGGAACATATAAACTAAAGAGTAGTAAGCAACCATGTACCCAAGAGACAAAGCAGATAGGAAAAATGAAAGCAAAATGCTCAGATGGAAAACAGTATGTCCTCTGAGAGAAACTGGCTACCTAGATTTTGCCGTATTTATTCTTGGGTTGCTACTCTTCCTGAGGTCAGATTATTCAACTTTCTCTTGGGCTCGATGGGATAGAACTCATTTTCTTATAGCTATATTCCTTATTTGGACTTAAGCAAATTTTAAATGGGATCTACTTTTGCAACTAAAAGAAGCCAAATTAATACACTGGTTTTTAGAAAGAATTTTTTTTTTTTTGGTCTCAATAACTTTTAGTCATACCTACTTATCCAAGAATATATGTTAACCATGAAATAGTTTAAATGAGGGATTCCTGATAAGCAAGATGTAATAGAGTAAAAGGCTTTTTTGCTTTACAATTTTCTTAATACATACCTAAGTCACAAAAGCAGAAAGCAAATGAATGAAGGTTTGAATACACAGGGGATTGGACATGTATGAAACTTTCGATGAACTACAAAATTGGATAAGAGAGGTTCTAACGAACCAACACATTTGGCATCTTCCCAAGACGTCTATTTTTGAAGACTCTGCTTTCCAGAACTGGAGAAGAATGGCTTTTGTCATTCAAACACATCGCTGTGTTTCAGACAAGCCAAAACTGAAAACTGGAAGAAACTGAAAAAAAGTATGTATGCCTCGAGCAGCCCAGACCCCGCTGCTGAGCTGGCCACAAACAAAGACAGTCAAATCTGTGAAAGTACAGAGCATTTTGCTGTCCAGAAATGGTTTCGAATGTGTGTAGGCCTTTGTGTACCACATTCATTCAACCCTGGCATGCTATACCCTGAATTTAGTTCTCAGTTAAAATAATCATTTTTAAAACATGCATGGGAAATAAAGGAAAATGTGCACTACTAAAGTCATTATATATCTGGTTCAAGAAAATTTCAGAGGAAAATCTTAAGGCTTTTTCCTAGAATTTAAAAAAACAAAACAAAACAAAACAAAAACCATTAAGTTATAAGGCTACGGACAATATTCCTAACCACTGTAGGAAAAGAAAACAACAAAGTTTCCTGCTCTCATTCTGAGACGACATTCAGGACCTTGGAGAAACTTGCATGTAATTTAACTGCAGCTACTTTCCTTTTTAAAGTTAATTGTGTTAAATGTGCCTCATAATTTCTAATCCCAGTAGGGCTGTCATTTAGAAGGGAGTAGGAGTGGGGGGGAAGCTGTTTTAATTCTGGTTTTTGTTTCACCCACTAAATGTAATGCCACATGATTGTTGACCCAACAGTAATCCAGTTAAAAAACAGTCTTCAGAGTTACTGCATCATCGAAATTAACCCTGATTACATCAAATTATGTTGAAACAGACCACAGCTGTTTGCCCTGTTGAAGCAACTGTTTGAGAGCTCATCCAGAAGATACATCTGGGTGTCAGGAAGATACATTTTGTTTTTTTTGTTTCTCAACACAAATGTAGGAGGGAAACACTCAGTTCTGCCCAGAGTACTTGATGGGAGCTGAAAACCGTGTCATTTTCCAGAATCAAAAATCTTCCTAATTCCAAAAGAGAAGAAAACCTGAGACCTTTTGTTTCAGTTTTCTATAGGAAGGATGTAAGAAGAAGGAAATTCAAATCTGTTGAGTATTGTTCTTGTCAGCAAAAGGAAGTGGAACTGACTGACTACAGAGAAGGCTATTGGGATTGTCTCTGGTGGGCTGTTACAATGGTGTGCTGGGGCTGCTGCCTCAGACCGGCCCAGGAGTAGATTGTTAAATTGTAAAAAAAAATTGCAAACTGGTTCCGAAACAAGAAGTATTAAAAAACTATAAAGAAATTAAAAAGCACTGGAGAAGATGTAGTCAGATTGGAGCCCTCATACATTACTATTGGGGTTGTAAAATGATGTAACAACTATAGGAAATAGTTCAACAGGTCTGTGAAAAGTTAAACAGAGTCACAATATGATCCAGCAATTAGAGTCTTAAGTATATACCCGAGAATTGAAAATTTGGGCTCATACAAAAACTTGTATACAGATGTTCACAGCAATATTATTTATAATAGCTCCAAAACAGAAACAACTGAGATGTTTATCAACTGATGAATGGATAAATGTGGTATATCCATATAATGGAATATTATTTGACCATAAAAAAGAATGAAAAAGAAACTACAAAATGGATGAAAGTAGAAAACATACAAAATGAAAGCAGTCACACATAAGACCGTGTATCTCATGATTTCGGTTCCATGAAATGTCCAGAATTGGCAAATCCATAGATACATAAAGTAGATTAGTGGTTGCCAAAGGTGGGGGTTAGGGTTGGAGGATTGAGGAACAACTACTAATATATATGGAGTCTTGGGGGGGGAGGCCTGGGGGTATGATAGACACCTTCTCAAATAACAATGATGGTTGCACAACTTGGCAAATATACTAAATTGTTTACTTCAAAAGGGTGATTTTTATGGTATGCAAATAATACCTTAAAAAAATTAGGTTATATAAACTTAGAACTAAATTATATTTAAAACTAAGTGAATAACCAGTTACTGAATATTTTGCTGTAAATCTCTGGTATTTATGTGTATCGCATACGTTGGAAATGCTAAATGATGGTTTGTTACTGTGCATTTCTTAACTCTGTATTGAAAGACATGAAGTTGTTAGCTTTAAATTGACCAGCAGGTAGTGTTCACACCACCAAAATTAGCATATGCTACAATTCAAGGCTATCACCATCAGAGAACTACTATTTAAATTTTCAGTGACTGTTTGGGTCAGTCATCTTGGGTAGCTGGTAGATTTAGAATTAGAGGACTTTGAAAGCCCAGCAAAACAAAGACTAGCCAGTCTGCACACGTGCAAATGTACATGCATTCAGTTCAGAAGAAAATGGTATTTCAAATTATCTGTTGGATGAGACCCACTTGGAGTTAGAGGACATGCTTTCACCAACTTTGCTGGTATTTCACTTGGGTTCAAGGGATTAAGTGCTAGAGCTCCTTTAGGACTGTCACAGTGAAGCCAGATATCAGATAAACCACGGAGAGATTTAATTCTTAGTCCCAGAGGAGAGCATATCTGGGGTATCTACAACAATAGCATCAGAATTTGGAAACCAAAGGTTAGCATAGTTCTCTGGAGCCTGGAAGTAGAAGTCAAAAGGCCTCAGAAGCCATTGTTTTTTGAAACTACCAAGAATTTCAGCCCTTTAAAAGTGGAACTGCATAGGATTGCTTCCAGCTACTTAGTTCTTCCCACCAGCCAGTCCCTTTGGGGTTAAATACTCTTAAGCACTTGTAGTACCTTCACAGTTATTATTACCTGGTGTGGCTAGATCAGAGCATTCTGGTGCTCTAGGTCCATACCTCCCACTTGTCATCCTTTAAAGTTTAGATCCTTCATTCTCACAACAAACATTTGATGAGCATCTCTGTGCCTGGCACCATGCTGGGAGACTCTAGGGATACAAAAATGAGGAAAAACACTCTTGCCCTTAAAGAACTCAGTTCCTGGAGCAGCAAATATTTGCGCTACAGCATGATAATTCAGTATATATGGATGTAATGTGAATCCAAGAATAAACATCTATGCTTGGGAGTGGGGACAGAGAATTTTAGGGTAAGTCTTCTTAATCTAATTCAAGGCAGGGGTTCTTTTTGTGAAGGAAGAGGCAAAAAGGGAAAGTATGGAGTACTAAGGCACTTTCCCAGGGACTTTGACAGTTTTCATTCTTGGGAGATCATGAGAACTGATTTTGCTACATTGTATCTATGAACGTAGTGACGTTATCACCACCACTGGTGTCAGCAGAAATGCCCCAGGAGCCTAACTGCCCAATGCTATTAGCACAGGTTCTGGTTCTTTACAAAGGCAAAATTGGGAAATGGGACTTGCTCAAACTCTGTAAGAAAGTTTATTTCCGGACCTCCCTGGTGGTGCAGCGGTTAAGCGCTGTGCTGTGGAGTTGTCGGCAGTGGCGATGTGAGTTTGACGCCGGGCTTCGACGCCCGGCTGGGGAGATACCCACATGGTGTGGCAGATCTCTTCTGCCTCGCCCACTGCTCCCCTCAGCAGTGTATTTCCATCAGTCTGCCTGTTCTGCTCCCCACTCTGTCTCTGGTGAACCCTGTCGCCGCCCCACACCTCTGGCCTATACCCCAGCCATAAATAAATAAATCTTTAAAAAAAAAGTTTATTTCCAAACTGTCCCCCACTGGGTGTAATGTCAAGTAAATCAGATGGTTCCTTAGCCACAGACAGGGAGTAAACCCAATTAGGTCTTCAGCCACACCCAAGCCCACTTTGAGATCTCAGCCCCAACCAGATGCCAAAAGTTGATTTGAGTAAATCAGAGTAATTTGATGGAAGGAACCAAGGGTTAAAGAGGCACACACCTCAACATGCCTAAGAGACAAGCTGAAGTGGCTCAGCTGGTCACACTGACTTTGGCAAGCTGTATTAAGCTCTGAAATTAACCTGTCAACTAAATTGAAGGGGGAAAAAGGCAGACGGGTTAGGACACAAACATCCATCCCCATCCCCCCCTCCAATTCCTGACGTCAGACCTGGCGTGGGTGGTATTAATCACACCAGCCTGGTGTGCAGTTGAGGACATCTCTCCTTCCAGCCCTTCTAACCCATTCCTGGGAGCGTTCCACTAACCATGCACCTGCCACTGGCCACAAACCCTCAACTCCCAGATAGGCACAGATGCAAGCTGGCGCTGAGGACACTCAAAGCCACCCATTAGAACCAGGCAGGGGACGGGGTGGGGGTAGGTAGGGAGTGTTAGTGAACAAATTGTGATAACCATGCTTTCCTCCCAGGTGTGCATTTCTCTAATCTCTACAATGTTCCCTCCTGAGGAACCCTTCCCATAAAATGGTCATTTCCTGGGGACTTAATGAGAATATAGAATTAATGACCCAAACCTCTCCTTGCAACCGGTCATTAATTCCCCCAGGAAATACCCATGGTCTTTAATCAAAATTGCCTAAATTATAGACTAGTGATGCATGACCTCTGGGGAGGGGAGGAGGAGGCTGTCATCTCAACTGGTTCCAATAGATGGCGCCTACCTTCATGTAAATAAATCACTCAATTTGTTTTCCATTTCTCCCAAGTGAAAAAACAGGGAGCTTTAAAACACACACACAGCAGGGAGTGGAGAGGACTTAGTAAAGACCCAGACAGGAACGTTCTGTCCGAGGGCTGTTTCCAGGCCTGGCAGGCAACTCGGGCTCAGACTAAGTCACACCCCGGTGCAACCAGGGACCTGAGCAACAGTCGTGCCTCCAGTGTGCAGCCTCAGCTGGGAGCTGCCAGCTTAATGACCAGAGGGGAGTGGGGGTCCTCTCTCTGACCTTTGGTAAAGATGTGATATGTTCAGAGAAGTCTTCCTGAAGCTGATTCTCCGTAAGTCTTGCATTTCAAGGTGCCTCTTCATGCTTGGCCGTAGAACATCAAACTTCTGTTTCCATGTGAATTAGAAATACCAAAGTGTGGAGAAGGGTCTTTTGCCAAAGAAAAGTAAGACCCTAAAGAGTTTCTGGCCCAGTCTCAATTAACCATTGCTGAACAGCCAGTCTTGAATCATTTAACTATCAGAGATATGTAATGGAAGACTACTCTTCTAGGGAAAGATAGGGAATATGTATGTCTGACTTGCATCACAAACCACAGCTGCAAACAAACCATGCAGATTGCTCAGGCTGCAGACCCTGAGACTTGGCACCATGACTCAGATGTGAATGAAATCAGAAGAATTGCTTTCTTTTGGTTGGGAGTCACTCCCTCCTGATTGATTTGGCACACTTTGCGTATTTTGATTTTTGTCTCACATGGTTTTAAGGTTTTTAAAGCCAGAGGTTAAAATGGCCATAATTCTTAAGGATCCCTAAATTGGAAGGCTAAGGGCACTCTGGTCCCAGCTATTGCCTGATAATTCTGGGCTTACGTTCAATCCAGCTGCATTGCAACTGGACAGTGAAAGAAAGAGTGAAATATTGGGTTCAAGGGGAGCTGATCTCTAAACCTCCACCACACCTTAAAGAGCTAAGCATCTAGTAAAATGTTAACTCTTAGACTGATCAAAGTGGATGACTTTCCCTCAAACCAACCAAGATCTATAAAACAAGAAGAATGGCCAACTGCTAAACACAGCTAGCTTTACTGCATGGGGACAGGGAAATGAATAAAATATAGCCTTAGTCTAAACTTGTACTGGGAGTGCAAGACACAACTCCGA
The DNA here is from genome assembly GCA_004024925.1 of Scalopus aquaticus. Taxonomy (NCBI): domain Eukaryota; kingdom Metazoa; phylum Chordata; class Mammalia; order Eulipotyphla; family Talpidae; genus Scalopus; species Scalopus aquaticus. The sequence goes on from PVIJ01011395.1 coordinate 43,829, forward strand.
CTCATCTGCCACAGGACATTCCCTGTTGATATAATGGGTAATTATCCACTTCCCAAATAAGTTAAAGAAGTACTCACCTTTTAATGCAACTTGTAAAGACACTTTGTGAATTGAAAAGAACCCCCAGCAAAGGTTTCTTTGCCTCCACTCTCCCTGCAGTGCTGGGGTTGTGGGTGCTTCCACTTTTTATCATTTAAACCTCACCTACATGCAGTGAAAGCTTATAAGCCTCGGAGAGAGGTCTTATTGATGTCGTTTTTTTGGAGTCGATGCATTTGAGAGCAGAGCGGGGTCCTTTGGGTTCACTCTGGGAAAGGTTTTACCAGCGCTTCCTTCGGCGGCACGCGGCAAGTTTCTCCACGAGACGGAGACTCAGTTATACTTAAAGAGCAGGTTTATTAAGACGAGGAAGTAAAGGACACTTGTACAGGCACAAGGGGACAGGCAGAGCTGCCCCGCTGAGGGGGCAGGTTTGCTAAGAGAGGCCTGCATGGTGCAGGTCACGGGCAGACAGGCAGGCCGCTGCCCTGCAGAGTGACAGAGTTGGTAAAGGAAAGCACCTGCATAGGCACAGGTGGGCAGAGAAATGGCTGCCCTGAATTCTTGCATGGATGGCACGGATACAGCCTTCTTTCATTTGGGAGGGGCTCATCTTCGAGGAAGGTTCCTGTTTGCTGGCTAACTAGAACTAGAAAAGAGACCGGAGATTCTACAATGAGCTCAATCTCCCTATCTTTGCCCCTAGACTGCAGTCTAGCTCCTACCTTTGCTTTGTAACTCAGATGCTGGTGCCTAGGGATTGTGCCTAGGGATTATGTTAATTCCTTCTACCCCCACTTCCTTCTTTGGTTCTAACCTTGAGTTAGATAATGGAATTATATCTCCTCCATCATTATAACCTATCAATGAGGTGGAACCTTGGAAAATTTTGGCTCCAACTTTTCTTTGACGCCACCTTGACTTGCAATTCACTATAAAATACATTGACTCATTTTTACTTCCTTGATTCTGCAACGCATACAGATTTTCTTCTGGGTTGTTTTTCCCAGAGGCAGTGTGGGAATCAGCTGGGCTTTATTTCTTGGCAATAAGAGGCCCCTGAGTTGTCTGCACACATGAAATCAATTCTCCCACTTTAAATAGCAGATGAACAAGACCACAATCACTCCCAGCCGCCGAATTAGAAACTTGGCTCTGCTTTGCAGTCTTAGACTATCTGTAAAATGGGAGTAACAGTGCCCGCCCAAATTGTAGATTTGTAAAGACAATGTGAACAAGGAATGCAAAGGCGCCCTGCGCGTATTAGTCCGTTTCCTTCTCTGCCAAGGGGGTGCGAGAGTTAATGCAACTCTTGCTGGGAAGTGGATCACCTATTCAGCCACAACCTGGCCCACTGAAACCTGAAACTCTGGGAACAGATAGGAAACCAGAGCAGCCCGCGGGTCCCTGACTGCCAGCCCTCTGTGAAAAATCGATCACGAGCGAGCGCGCGCGCGCAGCCCCTTCCCTCACCCCACCCCCACCCCGCCACGGGCGCGGCTGCCTCCAGCCCTTCCCGTCTTGCTGCTTGAAGCATCAGGAAAAAAGCAAGACCCGGGGGGCGCGGCCGGCGGCAGCCTTCCGCGTCCTTGCGAATCTCGACTCCAAAGACGCAAGGCGGAGTTTGCGTCTTTGACAGCCGCCCGGCGGGGGGCGCGGCTGGCTGTGGGCGTGGCGAGCGCGCGCCGCCCTTCCTGCTGTGGTGCCCCCACCGCGGCCGGGCTGGGAGTGCGCGCGGGCGCGGGCGCGCGTGCAGAGACCGGGCGCGCGCGAGGCAGCCGGGCCCGCGCCGCGCCGCCTGGTCCTCGCCCCGCAGCCGCTGGCCGCCCCGGCCCCTCCCCTCCCTGGCGAGCTGCGCACCGCGGGCGGACTGACCCAGCGGCCGGCGCCCGCGCCCTTGTCCGCCCACCCCGCGGCGGGCTCCCGGCGGCCGGCAGCATGAGCGGCGGCGGCGACGTGGTGTGCACCGGCTGGCTGAGAAAATCGCCCCCCGAGAAGAAGTTGAGGCGCTATGTGAGTGCGGGCGGCGAGCGGGCGCGGCCGCCACTGGCGCGGGCCGGGGGCCCCTGGCGGTCCGCCGAGGGGCCGGGGGCTCTCAGAGGGACCGCGCGGACGGGGAGGGCGGGCCCTCGGGGTGTGCCGGGGGCGAGAAGCGGCCAGAGCGCCCCGCGGCTCGGGGCTGTGTGGGGCACCTGCACACCTGTCACAGGTGCGCCGCCAAGGGGCGGGGCGGGCGGGCGGGCCGGCAGGTTGAGACTGCGGCGCCTTCTCTTTGGGGCGGGCGAGGCGGCGGCGCCTCCCCAGTCAGCCTCCCTGGAAACTAAATATGGTATGGAAGTTTGTATTGATTGTTTCTGGAGACCAAGAGAGTTGATTCCAGGAGCGGGGGGGGGACCATCGAAATCCTGAGCGGCTTCAGCCTGCACGGTTGGGGGAGTGGGTGGAAAAGGGGGGGACTAGGCTGGGGGCCGCACAGCCCGGTCCCCACAAAGGGCGAGCGCCTCACACCCTTAACCCCTTCCCTTTCTCTGCCCGCCCCTCCCGGCTGGCCGCCTGCTTCCTTCCAGTCCACAGCCTCTGCATCATGGGCAGCGTCAGCGGCATGTGCAGCCCTTGTATTAAGTGACTCATTTGTTTGTCCCCTTTCCTTTTATTCTGTATGTCTCTCACATACATTCCCCCCCCCGCCCCCCATGGTGACACTGCAGTTTGGCCTGCTAAAACTGGCCTGGGTTTTGTATTTGTCAGTCCTTGGTGTCTGGGGTCGGGAGAGATCAAGGTTCTCAGTTGCTAGGTGGTGCTAACCGACAGTGTTTACTGAATTTGCTGGGACAGCCGCTCCCCTCTAGGTGAGAAACTGGTAACATCAAGGGGAAGGTGGTACAGTCTGGCGCTGAGTGGCCAGGAGTTCTGGCTCCCCTTCCCCCAAGATGCTTTGCCTGATGGGGTCAAAGTACAAGATGGTGCCAATTACTCTGAGATTGGGTTGAAATCAGCTCTGAGATAGTAGCAGGAGTTTGAAAATGGAAGGTCGGTCGCTAAAAGGTGTCAAGGTCTCCCGTCCTCTCCTCCTTCACTTCCTATGAAATGCCCTTGTTAAAGTGACTTGTGGTTGTGAACTCTGGAATCGTTCTCAATGTGGAAGTGAGCTGTTGCCTTCCAGCTGCAGTGCATCAAGGGAGCTCTGAACAGACCCTGCCCTCTGTCAGCTGCACTAGTGGCTCTCCAGGGGGGGAGAGGCAGAAGCTTACCAGAGTTTCCTGTCTTGGCTCCCCAGATCAGAACGAAGGGACTTCTGGCCTCTGGATTGAGGAAGTGACATTCTGTTTTTCAAAGGAAGTGTTGTTGTTGGGGAGTGCAAGAGTGTGTGTGTGTGTGTGTGTGTGTGTGTGTGTGCGTGCGCGCGCGTGTGTGTAAATGAAATCTGCTCTTAGATCATTTGTTGGGAAAAATATCAGGATTGAGCGCTTAACTTTTGAAAGTAGGCACAGATTTAAAATGTAGTAGGGATGAAGCAATGAAATAGTCACCTCAGTTTTAAAACTCATATTCAGTGAGGTCCATGTAGCCAACATATTATAATTACTAGAAAAGAAACTTTGGCCCTCTGCAGTCATCAGTTCTTTCAGAAAGGTGAATTTTCATATTAGGTTAAGAAAGAGCCATTTGCTATTAATGTTTTTATAATTATAAAAAACAAAAAATAAAAATGTGGGGCCCAAAGAGCTACTGAAAATATCACTAAAAAAAAAAAAAGTATTACCATACCAGCTAGTAAAATAGCATGTCAAGTAGAAAATGTGACCAGGGCCTCCCTGGTGGCGCAGCGGTTAAGCGCTACGCTGTGGAGCTGTCGGCAGCAGCGATGCGAGTTCGATGCCCAGCCAGGGAAAATCCCACATGGAGTGGCAGACCTCTCCTGCTTCGCCCACTGCTCCCCTGAGCAGTGTGTTTCAATCGATCTGCCTGTTCTGCTCCCTGCTCTGACTCTGATGAGCCCTCTCGCCGCCCCACGCCTCTGGGCCTGTGCCCCAGCTTGTATGTATAAATAAAATAAATCTTAAAAATAAATAAATAAATAAATAAATAAATAAATAAATAAATAAAATCTTAAAAAAAAAAAGAAAATGTGACCAGTAATTGTCAAATTAGAACAGTACCCTAAAGAACCTTGAAACTTGGTTTTTGAAACAGTTTGCAAACAATTTGATACTGTATCTACATAGCTACTTCACCTTTGTCACCCAGATTCTCTTTATGATCCATTTCTTAGATATTTTTGTTCCCAAGCAACTTCAGAGCAAAATAAACAAGTTTAGGGGCTTTTGAGTCAAGCACCTTTTTAACCTACCCATTTGAGCTACTTTGGCACCGTTCAGTCACATGATGACCTAAACCTCCTTCCTTGCAGCTACAGCCCATAAGCATCTGACAAAACTAGTAATATTTTTCTTAAGTTGAGGTGAGATGTGTTCAGTTGGTGTGACTGGACCTCTCCCCCACTAGGGAAACTCGGTTCCCTTCGTTGAAACTTAGTTAATCCATGTAACTGAACACCTGGGGAATAGTCTGCCTTTACAGCTTTTCTTTCTGGAAATTTCTGCACCCTGTTTTTAAATGAGAACTCTGCCATTTCCCTCTGTTCATGACAAAAGAGTATTTCCCAGCCCCATTGCTAAACACTAGCCTCAAAATAGCTACTTATTCTTGTAGATATGATAGCTCTGTGGTATTATAGATTGGTAAATTGCCCTTGTAAGAATGTATTAAGCGTCTGAGATAAGGGGGTAAAGTAGTTCGTGAAATAGATTACAACTATTTCTTTTTTTTTTAATATATTTTTTTAAAGATTTATTTATTTATGCATACAAGCTGGGGTACAGGCCAGAGGCGTGGGGCGGCGAGAGGGCCCACCAGAGACAGAGTGGGGAGCAGAACAGGCAGATTGACGGAAACACACTGCTGAGGGGAGCAGCGGGTGAGGCAGGAGAGGTCTGCCACGCCATGTGGGAATCTCCCCGGCCGGGCGTCAAACTCGGGTCGCCACTGCCTACAGCTCCACAGCGCAGTGCTTAACGGCTGCGCCACCAGGGAGGCCAGATTACAACTATTTCTAATTATTTTTAAAACCTACTCTTATTTAACTTGGAATAGATGTAGAGGGGGAGTAATTTGAGAGACACTATGGCAAGTGTTGTAAGCGATTAACCTTAGGTTTTTCTTTTAGTCAGCCTTTTCTAATTTATTAATTAGAAGAGAGTGTAAAAGGTGTTCAGTATTTGCTGTGTGGAATTGTAAAAAGTGACCTCTGGAAATGGTAAGTGTTGCCTCTGGGGCATCATAATACCGTTTCCGTGGGAGATCTGCAGACGTGACACAATGTGTATATATGTATGTGGATGTGTGTGTGTGCATGCACGTGTTTATACATGTATATAAAGTTGAAATGGGATTTTCTTATGGGAAAACATTTTATGACATACACTGCTCTATAATTTTCTAATTTCACAGGTTAAAAGATTTAGAGGAAAAGATTGGCAGCAGCATTGCCCCCTGGTGGCTAAGTTGGAGAAAGTTGTATATTGATTCTAAGGAAAACTTGCATTAAGGAAACTGATGGTTTATTTTATTTATTAAACATATCTACTAAATGCCTGTGTCCCACGTGTTGGGATAGATGGAAAATGAAAATTAAGCCAGCCCTTTCATCTTACCAGGCGACCTTGCCTTCTCCTTCACGAAGAAAATTGAAGCTTTCAGGGAGTAACCATCTATACATACTGTGAGCAATTATCCCAATCTACCTGTATGTGCATGGTCCCTTTTCTTTTTCTCCTCTTCTTAGAGTAGATGATATGCCCTTTCAACTGAACCTGCTACCTGTACTCTGTATCATAGCCTCTCCTATCTAAACGGTCAGATCATCTTTCATTGTTCTATCTTAAATCTTCTCTCCCTTTTCCTCTCTATTTCTTTCCCTTAAAATTAACTTCCTTTTAACAGATTTATCCCTCTGGTACCCCCTCCTCCTTCTTACTGTGCTGAGGTAATTGTAGGTATATATCTAGTTGTAAGAAATAGTAAAGAGAAAGCCCATGTATCCTTCACCCAGTTTCTCCTAATGTAACATCTTGGGATACATTCTGTAAGACAGTGTCAGAATAGTATATTGACAGTGATACAGTCAAGATACAGTCCATTTCCATCACTACATGATCCTTCTTGTTGTCCTTTTATAGTCACATCTGCTACTTTCCTGCTCTCACTGCATCCTTAACTCATGACAACCACTAATCACTTTTCCATTTTTATAATTTTGTCATTCTAAGAGTGGTATATAAATGGATTCATGTAATAGATAACTTTTGAGGATTGCCTTTTTCTTGCAGCATAATTCACTGGAAATTATCTAAGCTGTTGAATTTATTACTAGTTCATTCTTTTTTTTATTGCTGAGTAGTATTCTCTGGTATGGTTGTACCACAATTTGTTTAATGGTCCACCCATTGTTTTAATTCACATTTCCCTTATGCTAATTATGTTGAACATCTGTTCATGTGATTATTTGCCATCTGTATATCCTCTAGTCAAACGCCTCTCTTTAAGTCTTTGTCCACTTCTATATGGATTGTTTGGTTTTTTGACCACAGGGTTTTGAAAATTCTTTGTATATTCAAGGTACTGATCTTTGTCAAATAATGAGGTTTGCAAATATTTTTGCTAAGCTGTAGCTTGTCTTTTCAACCACTAAAGATATTTCTCAGTGCAAAAAGTTTTAATTTGGTTGAATCCAGTTTATCAGCTTTTCCTCTTATGGATTATACTTTCTTGATCAAGTCTATGAATGCTGCCCAGTCCTACATCACAGATTTTCTCATTTTCCTAAACATTTTATGTATCTTTTTCATTTCAGTCCATGATCTGTTTTAATTTTTATGTAAAGTATGAGGCTTAGATTGAGATTTTTTTTGGACAGTGGATATCCAGTTACTCCAGAACTATTTGTTGACAAGACCTACATCCTTCGTTGAATTGCTTTTATACCTTTGTCATAAATCACTTAGGCATATTTGTCTGGGTCTGTTTCTGGGTTCTGTTTTCTAGTCCATTGTTACATGTGTCTGGCAGTGCCATTTGGTTTTAAAAACTATAGATATATTATAAGTCCTGAAATCTGCTAGGCTGATTCTTCCACTATATTCTAGATCAGATCATTCTTAAATTTTTCTAAAAGGTAAATTTAAAAAGCCAGGTGATTAAAAAATAGAACAGTATTAAACTATAAGCAAAAATGACCTATAATCTCATTAACATTTATTTATCCTTAAACTAGTCTTCTCAACAGAGAATGTGAATGTACCAAATATAATTTAGCTCAGTGATTTATCAAACAGCCATTATGTGCCAACCACGCAAATTTTGGGAGTGCAAAGAAGAAAAAGAAAAGACTTCTTGGAGAGGTGATCCTAACTAGAAGTAAGCTAAGAGAAGAAAGCTTTCCAGCAAGAGAGACCACTGACAAGTGGGGCCAGGTGATAAGAATGTGTGCAGTGTGTGCAGGGATACTAAAAACAGTTTGGCACTGTTGGGCATCAGCAAGACAATGGAGATAGTAGACTATGGAGTGGGTACCTGGGCAAGAGAAAACATGTGGGCTGGTGAGAACAGGAGAGGGGCAAAAAACCAACAGGTCCGGGAAAAGATGTTCACATAACTAATCATCAGGGAAATGCAAATCAAAACCACAGTGAAATAACTCCTCACACCTGTTAGAATGGCTGTTATAAGAAAGATTAGAGATAACAAGTATTGGTGAGATGTGGAGAAAAGGGAGCCCTTGTGCATTATTGGAGGGAATGCAAATTGGTAGAGACTCTACGAAAAACAGTATAGAGGTTTCTCAGAATATTAAAAATAGAACTATCATATTCAGCAATTCCACTTCTGGGTGTATATCTAAGGCAAATTAAGACAGGATATCAAAGAGATAGTGCTCCCCAATGTTCATTGTAGCATATTCACAATAGTGAACACATGACGACAGTATGACCATCCTAAGTGTGTAGGTCAACAGATAAAGATGTCACACACACACACACACACACACACACACACACACACACACACCCCAAACAATGGAATATTATTCAGCAATGAGAAAGAAGGAAATCGTGTCATTTATGACAACATGCATGAAACTTGAGGGCATTATGCTAAGAGAAAAATTCAGAGGAAAATAGATACTGTGTAATATCACTTATGTGTGGAATCTTAAAAAGTCAGGCTCTGAGAAAGAGAGAGTAGAATGGTAGTTTGCAGAATCTGGGTGATGTGGGAATTGAGGAGATATTGGTCAAAGGATGCAAACATCTAGTTAGAAGATACAGATGTTTTAGAGATCGAATGCATAGCATTGTGATTATAGTTAACATTACTGTGTTGTATACTTGAAAATTGTTCAGAAAGTAGATATTAAATGTTTTCAGCACTAAAAGAAAATGATAATTATGAGCTGCGGTGGAGGTTTTAGCTAAGGTATGGTACCAATAATATTGCAGTACATAAGTATATCAAATCAACACATACACCTTAAACTTACACAATGTTGTATGTCAATTGTATCTTAATAAAATTGGGGAGTGGGATAGAACAGGGGAGATTGAGGGCTTCAGAAACTAGAGAGAATTCAAGATGTTTCTTTTTTTTTATATATATATATATTATTGTTATTTATATCTTTTACATTTTGTATTCCCCTTGGGTAACCCACCACCAGTTCACCCATGACCCATCTCCATGGTCCCTTGTGTTCTTTTCTGGAGTCCTTTTCTACTCCACTTTGTGCCCATATCCTTCCCCTCCCCCTACAGTACAAGATGTTTCTAGACCATCTTAGGCAACAGAGATTTATTCCAGCAAACCATTCAAGTACTGAAATAAATGTTCTATCTCATCCCAGTCCTGGGATGGATAACCACATAGAAATTCTTCCTAGCAGCTTTCTGTTCTGTGGTCCTAATATCTGGGCTGATTCTTTGTGTTCAAAACATCTACGAGATGGTTCTAATCCAAGGCCGGTCTCCTGAGCTTCTTGTTGCTAGTATTTGATGAAAATTCCTCATTTAGAGGCAACCCATGTGTTATCAACAAATGAATGAATAGATAAAATGTGGCATATGCATACAATGGAATATTCAGCATTTAAAAGGAAGGAAATTTGATACATGGGACATGCTACAACATGTTACAACATGCTACAACCTTAATGACATTATGCTAAGTAAAATAAGTCAGTCACATAAGGACGAATACTTTATGATTCCACTCCTCTGGCATACCTGGAGTAGTCAAACTCATAGGGACAGGAAGTAGAATGGAGCAGTTTCTGGGGCGTGTTGGAAGGAGACATGGGGAACTATTGTTTAATGAATGCAGAGTTACAGTTTTGCAGATGAAAAGAGTCTGGCAACAGATGGTAGTGATGATAGCACAGCAGTTTAAATGTGCTGAATACCCCTAAACTCTACACTTCAAATGTGGTTAAGGTGGTAAATTTTATGTTATGTATGTTTTGCCACAATTAAAAAAAAAAAAGCCTCATTTCCTGAGAGTTAGTATTTGGCCCAGCTAATATTTCTAATCCTAGGGAAAAGGAAAAGTGGAATCCTCATAGCTTTCAGTGTTTATAGAATGTTCTCTCAGAGATATCTGAGGACCAGAGGCTGTGAAGTCATACAAAGTACTAGTGAATGTCTGCTTTTTTAGTGAAACAACGTTGATGTTGCTTTCTAGTTTTAGCTGGCCATTCTGTATCTAGAAGGGGATAGTGGACTATGATAACCTCGAGTTTATGAGAAATATGGTTTCTCCTGCATCCAAAATAATGTTTACAAGTGTTTATAGAGTGTAATTTGTCTTGCCTTCCCAAGGGAATAAATCAATAGCCAACCCTGCTTCAAGGAATTTGGAGGCTAAGGAGACCAGAAATATATATGTGAAACAGAGTGATGCTCTTTTGTGAAGCAAGTTGCCTCAAGGCAAGAGCTCTGACTATGGAAAAAAGATGGAAGGGCTTCCTGGAGTAGGAGGTTGAGGATATGAGTTGAACTTAAAAGATGAGGACCTGGAAGAAAATTGGTAATTAAATTGAGGAAGGGGGAGTACACATAGTGGAGGAGGAGAGTATTGAAAATCCATTTAGAGTGGAGGAGACTATAGTGGAAAACAAAAGAGATTTGAAGAGTAAGTGGAAAGCTGAGAGGGAGAGTTCATAAAAGGCTTTAGCTGGTAGGATTACATTTATTAGAGAGGAGCTTCTTCCTAACTTAGTAGGTTTTTGCATCTCTGATAGCGAGTCCTTCTGTGCTAAATGTCAAGTATGTGGACATTGATTACACCGGTCAGCAGTGCGATCATAACTGACTTAAAAAGGACCTAACCTGTACCATCTTGGTGCGCTGAACATGAACATAACCCTGAAAATTTTTTATTAGCTCTCGTTTTGAAGATATTTCATGTAATTCATTTTCTATGTTTCACTGTATAAATTTATCCAGTAGGACTGCAACAACATCCTAAATCAGCCTAGAATAATGTAATATTGCATCACATTGCAGAATACCATCATGCACACTATATCCAGAGTTGATTGCATCATTTTCTGATGCAATAACTACTGCCAGGCGGCTGCTGAAGTAAGCTGACGTCAGCAGTGCACTATAGAAAGTCCTGTCAGAAAGGTTGAGCACTGAAAATATTTCAAACTCTGTGCAGACAGTTTAAGCTACTGTTCCATAGAACTGTTATTTTATCCATTTAAGCAGAATACAGAAAACTAATGCCTTGAAAGTGAGTTAATAGCATGGACAATTTCTGCTCTATTTGTGGGGAAGTGACATTTGCCAACCAGAAGAAAAATATCACTTCTCAAGTGAAGAAGGCTTATCAGCTTTACTTCAGATGCAAGGTTGGTGACCAAGACAAGCCTTGGGGGCCTCCCTGGTGGCGCAGTGGTTGAGCGCTGTGCTGTGGAGCTGTCGGCAGCGTGAGATG
>PVIJ01011396.1:0-54902 GCA_004024925.1 Scalopus aquaticus
ATAAGATTCCTTTTCTGAAAATTAGAGACATGGACAAGAAGAATTTTTGGAAGTTTTGACTCTCATTAATTTTAACCCTTTATTTTGAGGGAAAGATGGGGATTTCAAACTGCTATTTTGAGTAAGACAATAATATAGGTGTTTAAAAATATAATGTGGAGAAGGGTCAAGGAAGGGTCCTAATCTGATTTGTTATAGATGTAAAGAGTAAGATGTTTATTAAGGCCACCTACGTGCTGTGAACCACCATCAGGCTTCTAGAGTTTGTTAGAATTCTCTTCAGACTTGTGTGGTAATTGCACAAAGCTGACCATTTATAACCTGCTGGGGGTTGCTTGAGTGCCTTAAACACTCTTAAGACAAATAAATTGTCCCAGTGGTCTATATTTGGTGCCCCCCTCCCCTTTTCCATTCCTGTGTACAGAGCTGAACTGACCTGGCTGCTTGCTATTGGTGCAAATATAATGGTCCAATTGTCCCCTCATGTCAGGAGGTGGGCCATGGAGCACGCCCGGAGCCCCGTGGGAGCTCATAGAGGGGAGGTGGCTATTTGGACATTTAGTCTGTAGTGGAGACAAGTTAATGATCCTGCCTGGGGCATTCCAGAGTTTATTTAATGATAAAATTGACCCAAATTCTCCACTGGGGCTTGTAAGTTCTGTGCAGTGCTCGATGGGGTGAGAATGCAGTTAAGCACACATCCTGAAGGTATGTTAGCTTGTGAGGAAATGGCAAATCCCCTCTGAGGTTTGAAAAGACCATTTCAAAATTCTGCCAAAAGATTTTTTTCTAATCCTCTTCTAATAAAGCAGAAAACCAAAATGGTGGCTTAATCTATGACTATACCTGTCAAAACAACTGATGAAAGAGTGAAAAATTCATCACTGGTATCATGTGGATAAAGAAAAATCCGAAAATCTGATTGAATTATATTCACATATATTGTACTGAATTCAGTCAAGCTGATTCATATTGATGTAGCCAAAATGTGCCATTGGTCTGAAGTTCAGTCAGTAAATTGGATGTGAAAGTCTTTAATAAAGCACAACGCATTCCCCAAATATCGGTTTTCTAACATTACGACTCTGGCAGGTATTGAGTTTCCAGTTTTGTTGGAGTTGGTCACAAATCCCAGTCAAGGTGTTGCCAAGGGGCTGGGGAGGACGAATACCAGTCTGAGGACAGATTCCTGGGCTGGTCCCAGGCATGGACGGCAGGGACATTGAGAAGAATGGGAATGTCACCTTCTGATGACAAACCCCACTCAAGCCTTGTATTGATGGGCGTTTTGCAGATGTTTCCTCATTAAATGATTAGTTAAGATTATTAAGGGGCCTCTTCGAGGGAAGGAAGGTGGGAGAGAGAATGCTGGTATTGATTTTCTGTCCTTTCTGCTCTGATGCCGACAAGAGTGAGGGTAAGTGGTCAGTACATCTTAGGGCAGAGTGAGAAAAGCAGTGTTTTTCACTCTTGCTTGTGGCTTCTTCCCTCTGTTAGACTTGTTTCTTATGTATATTGTATATTATGTATTATGTATTATTAGACTTGTTTAGAAGCAAGTGTAGGACGGCTGGCTCCAGAATGGGGACGGGGGTCTGTTTGGCAAATGATAGAGCAGGGCAGGACCTTCAAATAAAAGGGATACTAGGATAAGAAGTAGGAAAACCCATGGGTAGAATGAACATTAAGAGGTGAAGGCACCAAAAGTGAACCCTGTTGTAAACTATGGCCTTTGTTTTTAACAGTGTATCAATATTGGTTTATTGGTTGTAGCCAATATAGCCTATTAGCAGAAAGCTGCTAATAGGAGAAACTGGGGAGATAGGTATATGGGAACTCTCTGTACTTCCCTCAATTTTTCTATGCATCTAAAACTTCTCCTCAAGATAAAGTCAGAGGGAGATAAAGACAGCGATGAGACAATGTTGTGGGAAAACTGAGCAAAGTATTAGAACTAACTAGTTAAACCTGGCTGTGCTGTCAGGCTGCTGTCTTAGAAAGGTAGGCGAACCTCTACTTCTTTCCAACTGTTAGCATTGAATCTGGGGAGGTACATTCAGGGGCCCAAATAACACATCTGTAGGCTTTTTAGTATTACGGAATTAGAGAAAAGAAAGTTGAATTTCTGAGGGGCATGTCTTTCAGGTTATGTCACCCTATCAAAGTCTGTATTTGTACACTAGAGATACACTGTCTCAGGAACTGGCTGTTAGAACCAGAGCTTACTTTTTTTTTTTAAACACTTTGTGGTCTGCTCACGTATTAATACGTGTTCATCTAGTCTCCAGTTTTTCACGCCATGGTGGATTATTTGGAACTATTAGGAGCTATTTCTTTGATCGTACTCAGTCTAGAAGCTTTACACATTGTTTTGGTGAAAGTGTAAGGTGTTTTATGAGAGATAGTACAGTTTTTTTACTATCCAGTAGTTCAGGAGTTGTGTGTGTTTTATTGAATGCTTACACCATTCATGCGGTGGCACAGAAAATGGCCGGCACACAAAGTGTTAAGATTTATTTATTTATGCATACAAGAACTGAGGTGTAGGTCAGAGGTGTGGGGCGGGGTGAGAGGATTCACCAGAGACAGTGGGGAGCAGAACAGGTGGATCAACAGTGAAGTACACTGCTGAAGGGAGCAGCGGGAGAGGCAGGGGAGATCTGCTGTGCCATGTGGGAAGCTCCCTGGCCGGGGATCGAACTTCTGCTGCAGCAGCTCTGGACAGCTTCACAGTGGTGAGACTTAACCTGTTGTGCCACCAGAGAGGCCACACTAGAGCTTCCTTTCTCTTAGGCCTGCTGAGAAATTACTTTATGCAGTCAACTCCAGTTGCTACTGGAGATAGTGTTGAACAAATTTCAATTAAGTTAATTTTAGATTTCTTGGTGAAATTTGACAGCTAACTATATATTTTTTTTAATTGAGAATCACAGAAGACTCTAGATTCATAGCTCATTTGCTAACCATGTCTCACAGGAATGGGCAGGATTCCTGACGGATGGGCAAGATTCATAGGTGAATGTCTAAATGGTATCGAAGTTAGTAGAAAAGACAAAAGTGGTGCAAAAGCTCAGTGAAAGGAGAGATGTCTAGAACGGTCTGCAGGGTTCAGAAAAGACATGAATCTTAAGTGGGACCTGATGGTAGAGTTATTTTTTCCACTGAAATTTAGCAGAAGATTTTGTTTAAATCATCATTCTTTAGTGATTGACTCATTTTGAGAAACATATTTAGCAAGAAAATAAGTCATTTTTGTTTGAACTAATTTACTATCCATTTTGAAGAATCATTAAGTAGAAAATATTGGGATCACGTTTTTTACAGAAGCCCTAAAAGTATAAGCCATTAATTTAGTTCTGATGTTCACTCTCTGAGAGCTTTAGAAAAAGTGAAGAACTTCACTTGATTTAGTGTTTTATATATCTTAGTTCAGGACTAAAAAATAGGTTTGGAAATTTTTACTGATCGCCTTTGAATTCCTAGGGCAGAAGGACTTCATGAGGAATTTATTTTCCCAAATTTATAAATCAATTGTATAATAAATATATTTAAACAGTGAAAGGGTCCTGAACCCAGTAAAACCATCTTGCTGATAGGGCTGTGACAGTGACATTGTAGTCAAATATATCAACATGGTAGCAACACAAAATAAATTTTGTCCTCTGGGGAGCTCATAGCTGATTTGTTTTGAATTTATTGAGGTTTAAAACATTCTGTTTAAATTGCCCTCAGTCACTTTTTGAAACGTACACATTTGAGTGTTTGTCTTTGTGATTGTTATCAGCTGATCATTCGGTTCTGTTTTCGAGGCAACCATCACAGAAAACTCACATTTGTGAAATGTGAAATTTTTCAAAGCAAGAAAAAGAAGGCATTATCAAAGAGCTTAATTGGTAGTTCAATTAATTTATAAGAGTAAACAGATGAGTCAGTATATAGTCTGTAAATAAGAATTCAGTTTCGTACTGTGAGTTCTGTATGAGTCTATTAAACAAATGAGTTACCATCTCTGTCAACATTATAATAGGAATCTCAGCACTAATCAAAAGCTCCAGAGTTAAAAAAACAAAAAATACATTGGTCATTTTAAAACTAGTTGATTTTTCTTATGCTGGGGATAAAGGTTAAAGATCCATGCAATGGGTTATTTGCAGAGAAATATTTCTAGATAGTTGTTGGAAATATTCCCTTAGTATGCCTTTAAAAAAAAGCAAAAAAAAATATAAAAATAAATCCTTTAATGTTTTTAAATGTAAAATGTAAGAACTTTAAACATTATTTATTTTTAATATTGGTAACATTATCTATATTACCTTCATCCATTGTGCTTCCTTCCCTCTTTGTTCTCAGCCCTCCCCTACCCGCTTTTCCCTCTGGATGCTGCAGTTCATAGTCAGCTTTCATGAGTTAGTTTTAAAGCTTGTCTTTATCTGATTCTCACTTTTGTTTTTCTGTGTTCCACATATTACTGACACCATCCAGTATTTATCTTTCTCCTTCTGTCTTATTTCAATCAACATCATCCCTTACAGCTCCATCCACGTTTCCACAAATGGAATGAATTAATCTTTTTTGATCACTGAGTAATATTCCATTTTGTATATATACCACATCTTCTTGATCCACTCATCTGTAAGAATTTTAAATATTGGGCCATAATAAACAATTTTGGTGTTTTTAATGCCAAAACTCATAGTTAAATTTAGTCTATAGTTTAATAAGTATTGGGACAATAATTCAAGCATGATGTAAGTCATTTTAAAATGATTTGTTGAGAAATTGTTTTTTATGCTATATACTTAAATTAAGCATTTTATGTTACTTGTTAAATGGTAAAAAGATGGATGTTTTTCTTGATTTATTATAAATATTAAGTATGGCAATAAAATCTATTTATACAACTTTAGTAATATACTGATCTAAATGAAATGTGTATAATAAGGAGTTTGGCTGACTTTTTTCTCCCTGGTTCCTGGTAGATAATTTTTTAAACCCTTGGAATTTGCTTTTTTATTCATTATAGAATCCTTAGAAAGACATCTGGTACTTTATGTTAATGCAATGACTCAGGATGGGGGCTGTATGATTAGAAGGTTAGGGCTTGGAGCCACCCGATACCCGCCCAAGCTCCAAAATCAATTAAACCTCTGGGGCGAGGAGAAGACTGGAGGTTGAGTCATATGGCCAGTGATTCAATCAACAGTATATGTAATGAGACCCCAGTAAAATCTCAACACTGAAGCCCAGGTAAGCTTTCTTGGTTGATAACAGTCTTTGAATGTTGCACTTTAATGCCAGGAAGGTAACACATCCCTGAGAATAACAAAACCTTCATGCCTAGAATCCTTCCACAGTAAACCGTATGTATCTCTTCCATTGTCTGGTTCTAATTTCTATCCGTTTGCTATAAAAAAACCAAACAAACTGTAAGTAGAGTGCTTTCCTGAGTCCTGTGATTCATTCTAATGAATTGTCAAACCTGAGGGAATTGGTGGGCCCCTCAAAATTTATAGCCAATTGGGGCCTCCCCGGTGGCGCAGTGATTAAGCGCTGCGCTGTGGAGCTGTCGGCAGCGGCGCAGTGGTTAAGCGCTGCGCTGTGAAGCTGTCGGCAGCGGCGAACTAATCCCACATGGCGCGGTAGACCTCTCCGGCCTCCCCCGCTGCTCCCCTCAGCAGTGTATTTCTGATCTGCCTGTTCTGCTCCCCGCTCTGGCTCTGGTGAACCCTCTCGCTGCCCCATGCCTCTGGCCTGTACCCCAGCTTGTATGTATAAATAAAAAATAAATCTTAGGGCCTCCCCAGTGGCGCAGCGGTTGAGTGCTGCGCTGTGGAGCTGTCGGCAGCGGCGACGCGAGTTCGACGCCCGGCCGGGGAGAATCTCACATGGCGCGGCAGACCTCTCCTGCCTTGCCCGCTGCTCCCCTCAGCAGTGTACTTCTGATCTGCCTGTTCTGCTCCCCACTCTGTCTCTGGTGAACCCTCTCGCCGCCCCACGCCTCTGGCCTGTACCCCAACTTGTATGTAAAAAAAAAAATTAAAAAAAATATTGAGTAAAAAAAAAAAAAATAAATCTTAAAAAAAAATTTATAGCCAGTTGGGTTGAAACAAAAACAGCTTTTGGATCCCGAAACTGGTGACTGGTATCTTCAGCGAGGGAAGTCTTGTAGTGAGCTGTGCCCTTGGGAAACTTTAGTTTGGGAAACTCATTGCAAATATTTTAATTTAAAATCTTTATATAAAATCTCATATATAAAATTATGTGAAGAATCCTAAGAGGTATCTCCAAAATAATATACCATTATTCTAGGTATATTATTTTTGTTTCTCTGTATTTCACATATTACTGACACCATCCAGTATTTATCTTTCACTTATCTTTCATCATACCAAAATACAGTATATTATTATAATGTACCATATGACTAGGATGACATGAATCTGAAGACAAAAATCTACACAATGGGCAAATATAACCACCATTCAGGGAAGAGCAGTTTCTCAGCTCAAAATGTGCTGCTACTTCCCCTTGAATGACTTGGATTTTTTGGTAAATATTCATGTTATTTTATGACTGACGTGGTTAGGTGCTTGTTTAGGTTATTTCCTCCTGTTTGAAACAGAACCCTATTTCTGTTCACCTCTCTCTACTTTCCTAGTACCCCATCTCTGTTTCTGGGAGAGATGACTCCCAACCAAATTCAAATCTAGAAGTGCCCTATTTTGGGCTTAAACCAAGTAAGCAAATTCCTTTCCCCTGATTATAACAATTGGCTCATGTAGTCCACTTTGGTTCAATGAACCATGGCGAGATATTTCTAGAGGCCCATGAGAAAGACAGTTTGTTCTTGAAATTTCATAATGTATCTGACAAGACACCCTCTTTCTGCTGAATATTAACAAGAATGTAAGTAGTTCTAGAAGCCCTTGGTCTTCCTCTTCAAACCACAGGATGACACCTTTGGTTGAAGAAGACACTGAAAAAGGCAGCTTTGGTATCAATGTTGGACTGTTAGATCAAGCCCCACCTGAATTTCACATGCCTCTGAATTGTTATGTGGGTTCATGTATTCCCTTTATTTTTCTCATCAGTTTGGATCAGCACTTTCTGATATTTGTGTACAACACCTTTTTGAAACAATTGCTTTAATATGGAAGATGATGATTATTTTGATAGGGAATAAAAGCCATATATAAAATATTATCATTCTTACAATAGAAAAAAGGTATGGTGTATTGGATTTAGGTGGTGGCTTAGGCATACTTGGCCACCTCTGTTCCTCATCCTAAATCCCTTGAAATGAAAGAAAAAAAATATTCTCCCTTTAAGCTAGACTCCCCACTATAAATAATTTACTGGAAGATGGAAAATAATAGGGTTGACTTGATAAGGGCTGAGAAAGCATCAGGCTAAAACATACAGAGAAATTAGCTAGGGAGATAAGAGAAGATCCTGGAAAGTTTAAAGAGAACAAAGGACACTTGAGGGGCCATGAAGTGGATCATTATTCTTGAACAGAGCCAGTTGTGTCCATAAACCCTCTGACACTGGGCCACAGGTTACAGGGGTGGAGATGGGGAGTGGTGCATAGACTTCACCCCAGGTTAAAACATTGAAACCATCACACAAGGGCAGATCCCCTTTGCTTGGGTAGGGCTCCTACTTAGGATGGAAGCCTCCCAGAGAGCATGTAGTCAACCCTCCCATTCAGGCTATTTGGGAGAGAGGTGGGTGAGGAAAGATTTCTGCATCTGCAAAGCTACTGAAATAAAGCTTCCCAAGCTTTTATTTGTAGAGATAAATGGGAAATCCAGGAATACCAGATACACAGCAAGAAGGATCAAGATGAATAAACAGATTAGTGAAACTTAGTAGAGATAAAATTCAGAAAACGAAAAAGCATTCCTTTCCTAAAAGATATTATGTGGCTCCAAGCCCCAAGCCT
Source organism: Scalopus aquaticus (assembly GCA_004024925.1). Lineage (NCBI taxonomy): Eukaryota > Metazoa > Chordata > Mammalia > Eulipotyphla > Talpidae > Scalopus > Scalopus aquaticus. Next base: position 7,946 of record PVIJ01011396.1, read on the forward strand.
CTAACCATGCAGTTCATCTTGCTAGGTGAACAGCTCCATCCCCATTTTCTATCTTCAGAAAAAGTACAACCCAAGAGTAGATTGTATGTTTTTTTTTAAGATTTGTTTATTTTTCCATACAAGCTGGGGGTGCAGGCCAGAAGTGTGAGGGTAGTGAGAGGGTTCACCGGAGACAGTGGGGAGCAGAACAGGCGGATTAACTGAAATACACTGCTTAGGGGAGCAACAGCTGGGTGAGGTAGGAGAGGTCTCCTGCTCCATGTGGGAAACTCCCCGGCTGGGTGGCTGGGCATTGAACTTCCTTCCAACTTCAAGTGGCAGCTGCCCATAGCTCCAAAGCGCTGTGCTTAACCCTTTGGCCCCTAGATTGTGAGGCCCTAGATTGTATTCTTAAACAGAAAAAAGTGCTCTAAGAAGGTAGTTGTCAGAGGACAGGCTTTTTGAAAATCCATTGCCTATAAAAAAATTTTAACAGAAAGAGTAAATAATAGAATGACCTCAACTCAGGAGTGAAATAGTGATCTAGAGATGAGGAGAGGATCAGACAGGGAGAAAAGAGGATTTTTCTTTTTCTATATTTCTGTCTTTATTGAATCTTTAAAAAAAAGTATTGAGTAAAATAAAAAAAGAAAACAAACCTTAAAAATGCAACCCTGACCTAATAATTCTACTTTTGTAATTACTTTAAAAAATTAAATATAAAGGTACCACTCCAAATGCATAACAAGGGTACTTCATATGTTTTTGTATTTGTAATTGCAAAAACCTGAAGACAACCTAGATACTGACCATTAGTAAAGTAGCTTAATAAATTGTTAGATATCCGCATGATACTATGTTATGCTGTCATTAAATATCATACTTTCATAGATTATATCTAAATGTAGGCAAAACATACAAGATATATTGATAAAAATTGAATAAAAACTACGCTTGATGTGTTTGAAGTAGAAACTACAATCAAATCTTCACTGTAAGTATCTGAGTAAATTGGCTTTTCTGTATTCTTGAAACTTTCTATTTTTAAAGTCTATCAGTAATATCCTTAGTAAATACTCCTAGAAAATAATAGGAAAAGATGTGGTACAAGGAGACTATGGATGGTATGCACCTGATCCTCTCTCTCTCTCTCTCAGGTCCATGTTTCATTGTATTTATGGGTTGGGCTAGAGGAAAATCCTAGATGGAAGATTCTCTTTCTCTTTGCCATAAAATGTGTGTCTGCTGATTTGTAGCCTTTTGGTTTTGTGTCATTTTCATTTGGAGCATCATTGACAAGAGCTCAGATAAATCATATATCTCAAGCAACTTGGGTAGTGGGTAGTAGGGACAAAATCTTTGCATACTCATGTATGGACCAAGTCCTCCCCACCCCCAGCCTATTCATGTCTTTTCCATTCAACAAATGTTGGGAAGTGTGAAGCTTTTCTCCATTTTTATCAGTCCACATATAGTAGTTTAAAAAGTATGTGTGTGCTAGAGCATTTTGAAAAAAATAAGACAATCTTTCTTAGTTCTAAACTGTAAGATTTTAATGAATTGGTGCTTTCTTATATTCTAGTTGTTTTTAGAAATTAAAGGAGACTATTCATTGATTAAAAAGAATTTTATTTTCTTTCTTTATGAGTTGCTATTTGATGTTTGTAATGTCCTTGCAGCACACATTGCACTCACTCTTTCCTCAAAGTTACTTGATTAAAATAATATTGTTATTCCTTATATAAGCTCTCCTCTTTGTATAATTGATGACGAGGTCACAAAAATTTTGAGAAATATATTGAAACAGAGCATTGATTTATTTGGAACTGGATTTTAGTATGAAGAGTCAGAGCCACTCAACACACTTAGGAAGCTTTATTTTCTTTGCAAATCCTCTTGATAAATCACCACTTTATGTTTAAATGTAAGAGCTTTCATCCGCTCTGTCTTCCCTGAGATCAGTTTAGCGTTGTACAAAGGACACAAACGTGGGTCAGACTGACTTCAGTTGGAATTCTGGCTCCACTCTTTCCAAACTGCATGATTCCAGGAGGTACTTTCTCGAGCCTTAATGAATTCATCTGTAAAAAGAAGGTAATATTAAGGACTAAGAGAATGCGATTTCTCAATGAAAAACAAAAATACAGTCTAGTATAGAGTTTGGGTTTGAGTTGATTAGCTGTCTCTAATTATGTATATCATGTTATAACAAATTCCATTTTTTAATATTAGGGACTTGATAATTCCATTTCGTGGAATTAGATGTTGGGAGGCTTAGCATCCAGTCTGCTTTACCGCTAACCTGTCTGGAGCAACGCATGTGGCTTTTCTTCATCTGTAATCTGGGGAGGTTCCAGGAAATTACTAAGGCCTCTCTTGGCTGTGAGTAGGAATTCTGAGTAAAATTTTTTCACTTTGCACAGTTGTCCACATGACTGGCATTATGGCCATGTCAGAAGTAAGGCTGGTTCTGGTTGCCTGTGGAAATAGCAACACTTCTCTCAGTGAGCCTCTATGTGTTTGGGCTTCATCAGTATTTGAATCATCTTTAGAGACTGGGAGCACTTCTTAACATTTCAACTGTCATGAAAAATTAAGGGTGTGAGCTTTAATTATATTTTCTTGATTGCTTGGAGCCCAGGAGTCTTGTGGGGAATACAGATCAGCTCTGCCCATTTTTGGAGCTTTGTTGTGTATTGAGCTCTTTTAGTTTAAAGGGAGCCCTAGTGAAGACAGACACAAAACCCTGATTTAAAAAAAAAATCTACTTTAGGGGGGCTTCCCTGGTGGCCAAGGGGTTAAATCTCAGTGCTACCACCTCGACAGCCCGCCCATGGCAAAGCAGCCTGAGTTTGATCCCAAGCCAGGAAGCTTCCCATATGGCGTGGCAGACCTCTCCTGAATCACCCGCAGCTCCCCTCAGCAGCGTACTTCAGTCGATCTGCCTGTTCTGCTCCCCATTCTGTCTCTGGTGAATCCTCTCACCCCCTGCACCTTTGGCCTATACCCTAATTCCTCTACACATAAATAAATAAAATAAAAATCTTACAATAAAGGAATAATTCTTTAAAAAGCAAACCTCCTTTTTGTGTGAAAGAGTCTGGCAATTGAGCTGAACTGAGCAAAAGGTCAAAATAAAAAGGTCAACATAAGATAGTTCTGAGATAATGTGGGGTTGTGCTTATCAGCCTACATGAGACATTTACTTCTCAAACACACCACATTGTCCCCAGGCCCCTCCCCAACCTGATAGTGTCTGTCCACCCCACAGAGAATGGGACTGTGGTACAGAGGAGAGGAGCAGAGGGGCTCCACAGCCCTGTGGGGAATGCCTTCGACAGGAGTGCTCTTGGGAAACACATGTTTACTGCCTGTCTGGAGCAGGAGAGAGCAGTCCACCTGGGTGCTTTAGAGAATACCATTGGCCTTGAGGAGGGGTCGTGCCCTGTGGGTGACTGGGTGACAGTGGTTAACAGGACAGGACAGGACAGGACAGAAAAGGACAGTTGGAGCCCATGATTACATCTGTGACACCCCACCTGTTTCTTTGTTATTCCTAGGGCATCATTCCAAGAACCTACTAACTGGTGGATATTTGGGTTACAACCCTGGACATTCTCTGGTCTGGTTGGGGAAAAGAGTTCAAAAAAGATTGGACTTCCAGTTAGTGAATAGTGTGTGTGTGTGTGTGTGTGTGTGTGTGTGTGTGTGTATTAGTAGGGCTTTGTATTGAGATCTGGATCTTGTTTGTAATCTTATACTTACTGGTTGGTTTATTTATTTATTTATTTTTTAAAGATTTATTTTTTATTTATACATACAAGCTGGGGTACAGGCCAGAGGTGTGGGGTGGCGAGAGGGTTCACCAGAGACAGAGTGGGGAGCAGAACAGGCGGATCAGAGATACACTGCTGAGGTGAGCAGTGGGCGAGGCAGGAGAGGTCTGTTGCGCCATGTGGGATTCTCCCTGGCCGGGCGTCGAACTCGCGTCGCTGCTGCCGACAGCTCGACAGCTCCACAGCTCAGCGCTTAACCACTGTGCCACCGGGGAGGCCCCTTACTGGTTGGTTTAGATGGGATATACTGTCTCTCCCCTATACTTAGAATGATGACCCCCTGCTGTCCCCTTCTAGTCCATCTTGCCTATAGCAAGTGCTTGCTGACTGCTGTGTACCGGAGCTGTGGGGGACGTGGTCCTCCCTTCGGGTACCCACTGTTGCTCTGTCTGCCCTTGTGATCCCTCTTCTCCATGACAAAAACTGCTCCCTTCATCCTTGGCCCCTTCTTCAAAGATAACAAAAGTGGTAGATTAGAGCATTTCTAAAATATCATGTTAGTGTTAAAATTCTCATTTTTTCTGAAGAAAAATTAGAACAAACAGAAAAAAAGGAGAAAATTCCTCCAGTAGAACTGTCAGATTTACTACTGTCAAAAACATTTATAGCCTTCTTTTCATGTGTATTTTATTCCTTTACCAAACATTGAGTCTTCAGCATTTACAAAAATGAATCACCGTATGTGTACCATTTTGTAATTTGCTTTCACTGAACAATTTTCCATGGAGAAAGTTAACATTGTTCCTCAGCTGGGTCTTGCCACTGCCTGGTGCTCTTTCCTGGGATGGTCTCTTCAATTAAAGCTGAAGCTCCATGTAAGCCCCTGTCACTTCCGGTTCTGAATTTGCTTATTCCAAGAAGCCCATTTGTTAAGAATTATGAACAGAAGGATTGAAAGAAGAGAAGTCTCTTTTTCCATTTAGGAACCTCATAAAAATGCACTGAATGTGTATTTGACATTATCATCTGCTTCACAGATTTCTTTGGCTGGTATCCATTTCAGTTGTTTTGCTCTCTGCCACGTGGACTGTACAAAACTATCATCTTGCCTTCACTGGGGAGAGGTGACAGAAGGAAGCTAAGAGGTGGTGGAAGGTGGGAAAGGGTGAAAGGAGAAGAGCAGAGAGTAACTACCACTTGTTCCTGATACAGGGGGTGAGGTCCATGCCAATGTTGCTGTTACTCTGATGAGGAAACATGCACTGAAAAGATTGACTTTGGAGGCAAATTTGCCTTTTTCTTCAAACCAAACTGAATCTAAACAGCCACATGCAGCCTTCCCTTCTGTGGGCTGGAGCAATATTTTCTGCAGAATATTGATAGGTGTCTGCAACCAAGCAAACTTGGCAAGTGCTCTATTTTAGATGAACACGTTTCTTCAATGCAGGACTTCTCAGAGCATTTAGCATGTCAACATGCACTGTGACTCTCCCAGTGAGGACATCATCAACTTCTCTTAAGTTTACATGCCCTGTATCTTTTTTAATTTTGGGTGAACACATATCAAGAGCTTTGGAAAATACTGGTCTTAAAAGTACAGTTCTCTGATATTAAAGTCAAGAAAAAAACCCAAAAGTATCTTCATTGTCCTACTTCGAATTAAGATGTTATCTTATAATTTGTTTTTCTAGTGGGTACTTCAGTCCAAAGCTACTTACTAATTGGGAGGTGGGGTGTGACAGAGGCCACTCTAGGGAATTTTAAGTGAGAAACTCAACGCAAGGTGCTTTCCCGAGGAATCTGAGTGAGATTGGTTCTCTCTTCACCCTGCTTGTGTCAATGTTTGCAAAAAATAGCAGGTGTCGGCTGAGAGATGAAATGTGTGCTCCTAGGTCTTGATTTCTTCTCTCTTCTGTTTCTCTAACTCTTCTCCTTTATGGGAACTGTCATCCTGGAATGAGACCCAGGCAGCCTTCCTTCCTGAAACCCGCTCAAGGCTGGCTCAGCAGCCTCTGCCCACCCCACTCTTCCTGGAGCGGTGATTTATTGCTGAGGCTGAGTTGGGGAAAATCCTTAAAGAGTCTTAGGGCCTGAGGCTGTGCTTGGAGCTGCCTCTAACCACAACTATTCTTATCAAAAAAATTTACCAGAAAACTAAGACCCCAGAAGACTCCTCTGGTGGAGGAGTTGTGAATGTTTAAAAATGGGGGGCCGAGCAGCATTCTTGGTCATCCATAAATTAAAACAAACAAAGGAAAATCACATCCAACCGTAGTCAATTGCTCCTGTAAGAGAAGGAGCGTAATTCAAAGAGGTTTATATATTTTGGCGGAGGATGGGGTATGTGTGGGAGTTTAAAAGCATAGAATAACATGACCAGGAACCAGCTCCAGCCGCTGGCCGGCTCCCACTTCCTCGCTCGTCCAGAGAATGTGCCTTGAGCCAATTTTTTTCCTCCTTCTTTATCCCTATTTGATCTCTCCCATGTCTGAGACACCAGGGGGTGTTGAAAGAATGGATGCATATGTTCATGATAACATCTTACATTTCATAATTAGGAACCATTTCAAAGCACAGTCGTATATTGTATTCTGTCTTATTCTTACACCAAGCCTGTGAATGAGCATGGGATTTAATCCCCATTTTGTGGCTGAAGCAGAGACAAGCCTGAACTCCTAAAGCAGGTTCATGACACAGCCAGGAGGGGCCTCTGGGTTCTAGTGAGGGGTCCGGGCCTTTCTAATCGAGGATATCTCTGGGTTGCTTTACTGGCCACTGGACATCGGCATCTCAAATGAAAAGGGACTAACTTTGGTCATAACAGCCCACCACAGCAGATTGAATCAAAAAATCACAAAGGATGTTTATTAGGAAACTTTTTTGAGTCACTGTTTAGCACCAGGGATGGAGTTGGGATTGTGGAAATAAACAAAGACTACTCATGTGAAAACAGGCAAAGGCCATTTAAACCCTGCTCTCACAAGGGAGTCAGCTGCCACCATTTGCATTAAGCAGAGACTCAAAGGCAGGCAGAGGAGTGGGAAAACCTTCCTGTGGAAAAAGGGAATGTGTAAGTATGCTCTGACTAGAGGTGTTGGCACGGGCAGTTCTAGGTGGGCTAACTAGAAGGGGGCATGCTATGTGATAAGTTAGGGGTCCATATTTGACTTTCTCTGGTTGGTTCTAAGTTGGAATGGGGCATATATTAGAAAAATTGTCACTTATTAGTCAAGTCTTGGTCGTTTGGGCAGATGACTGCAGGGTTGCTGTTTTGGCCTGGTAACTGCATTCGTAGTTTGACTTCCTGGAAGGATTACAGAGGTTGTGAGGCTTGGTTCTGTTTTTATATAGAGTCTGTTTGTATATTCAGCTTCTCAGGGTTGAGGGGCATTAGGGGGATCTGAAAAGTGTATAGAAGTGAAGGCTGTGGCACCACCTGGGAAGTTTTGTATTTTTTTTTAAAGATTTATTTATTTATGCATACAAGCTGGGGTATAGGCCAGAACTGCGGGGTCGTGAGAGGATTCACTGGGGACAGTGGGGAGCAGAACCGGCAGATCAACTGAAGTACACTGCTGAGGGGAGCAGCGGGCAAGACAGGAGAGGTCTGCTGCACCATGTGGGAATCTCCCTGGCCGGGGATTGAACTTGTGCTGCAGTGGCTCTGGCTAGCTTCATAGTGCTGCGCTTAAACCGTTGTGTCACCAGGGAGGCTCCACCTGGGAAGTTTTAAAGTTCTGCCCCTGCCTTATGGGCCAGGCACACGTGAGTGTTATTAGGAGACAGAAAGAAGCTGATAATTAATTTGTGGTAAATTAATATCCCCTTGCTGGCCCAATTTCACTACATTTGATGTTTTTAATTTCTGCTGTTTTCAAATGACATTCATACAGCAGAGTACTGCTTATTATTTCCAAGGTTGTGGATCTTAACAGCCTCCTGATCTGGGACACTTTGTGTATTTTTTGATTCTGGTCCATGGAAAGATATTACTTTGACTGGAGGGAATAGGAATGAGTTTTTAAAGAAGGTGACTTAAGAAAGAAACTTTGACAAATGAACAGAGTTTAGGGCAAGTTAAATATGTACTTGCAAGTGGAAAGAATAGGGCAATAGAGGCAAATGCATAGTCTAGAACTAGATTGTGTTCACAGAATAGCAAATAGCCGGCTCTGGGTGTAAGATTGGAGGAGCTTCAAATGTCATTCTTGGGAGCTTGGGTTTGTTTTTTTTTTTTTTTTTTTTACTTTTTAAGAGGACTTTTTTTTTTTTTACTTTTTATTAGGAAAAGGAGAAATAGAGAGGCACCTGCGTAGTGACAGGTGGGCAGGAGTTTAGGAGCTTGGATTTTATAGGTGTGGGAAGCCTAATATCTCTGAACAGAATCTGAAATGAGTAGAGTTGCATACTTAGCGAGATTATTCTTCAGAAAGGTATATTGACTTTGAAAAATAAGGCCAGCTTGAAAGTGAGGAAACTTGTCTCTTAATGTCTTCAATAAAGAAACAAGCTTGAACAACAGTCAACACGTTTTCTTGGAAGGCAGGTGTCAATATATTCTAAACACTTCAACACACACAACTTTCATAGGTGCATGAATCCTGAACCTGCCTCAGACCTTACTTGGGGGTTTTAAAGCTGTTCCTCAAGCTCAGCTGTGAGCCCGGGTAGAGAACCATTAATAGTCAATCCTTAAATGCAGCTGGTAACTACAGGAAAGATTAAGAGGTGTACTGAGTGAAGGTAGGAAGGACCAATTTAGGGAGCAAAGGAAGACAGCTTGCTCTGTTTTGCAAAGGGCCGCAGATACAGAGTGTACAGAGTATACAGAGTATACAGAGTGTACACAGAGTGTACCCAGTATACACATTGTATACTGAGTGTATACAGAGTGTATACAGGTATACAGAGTGGTATACAGAGACATAAGGGTGAAACTAAAAATGATTGTATCAAATGATGTCCTTGAAAACCTTGGATAATTATTTTTTAAGTATTTAAAATATACAACGATTTGGTTACATTCGTCTGGGGGATACACGCCTAATATTAAGTTCTTTCCTTGTAAATGTTCCAAAACTTAAAATACATACATAAATCTAATCCTTTCCATGAATTAATTTTACTGAAGCAATTTGATGAATTTTCAAGGATGTGTGTGAGAGGATGTTTTTCACAACATCATTTCATTGTTATAATGAAAAATAGATACAACAGGAAAATAATTAAATATACTCTGTTGTATTTAAGCTATGACATTATGCAGCCTTAAATATGATGATGAAAGATATCCACAATATGGCGTGACGTTTTAAGGTAAGGAAATATCCAAACTACACATAATATATTCCCATTTTAGTAAGACTATGTATGTTCTGACTACCCACCTAACTAATTATATACTAGATATTATGCATACTTAAGAATTATATCTATTTGTCTATCTGTCTGTCTGTCTGTCTGTCTGTCTATCTATCTGGAAGTAAGTCTGTATAGCAAATTCTAACTGGTTTTATCCAGACTATTTGATATGGCTTTTTAATTTTCTTCTTTAAATATTTTTGTATTATCTCAAATAATTTTTTGCCACCAGAAAAAAAAATCATTTAAAAAGTTTACTTCTGTAAAAAGAATAGGGGTGTTTTGACCCACCTGCAGCTTCTTTGGCATAAAAATAAATGGTGTTTTTCCTTTTTAAAAATACACATATATACATCTTTATCAATGTATACAAATGTTCATAAATTACACAGACATATATAGTGTGTATTTGGGTTCAAATAGCTACACAAACCCATCTAATTATATAGAGGTTTTAGATGAATAACTTAGAAAGTATACTTTCTGATGTAGCTCAATTCCTTTTTGTAAAAAGAGTGGCTCTGCATAATGGTGTGTTTTTCCTTAGAAACTACAGTCCCTTCCAGGTAGGAAAAATCACCACCTCAGCCCTGGATCTTTCAATCTAAGCTTTGGAGGGTGGTTGCATAGCAACTGCTGATGGTGTAAATGACTAGTCTTGGCTGTGTGTGTGTGTGTGTGTGTGTGTGTGTGTGTGTGATATTGATTTGTACAATAAGATGGTGCATTCAGATCCTTGGCTGGTTATAAGAAGATAAAAGAGCTGCATGAACCGGAACCTTTCAGGAGCTCCTTGAAAAAAGACTCAAGAGGATGATGGGCATTTTATGTTTTTCCACTGAAGATGGTGGATTGAATACTGTGCAGCTGTGAACACTGAAATTCAAGCATGCAAATTCCTCAAGAAATGAATCATTTCCCTTCTTTCTATCAGCTTTTACTGAGTTCCTACTAGGTACTAGGCATTAGGGTTAAAGTGCTGATAAGGTGTGGCCTCCACCATCTGCAGTGGAAGAGAAAAACTGAAGTTAATAGCATCAATAACTGATGCTGAGTGACAGAAGTGCACACAGAGGGTGTTTGTGGGCACAGGAAGGGGTGTGTGATCCCCCCTAGGGTGCTAAAGAAAGGGGGGATCACACACCACCTGGGGACTGTTCCATAGTCATTCCCTGAGCAATAACTGTGACTTGGTGCTGGGGAAACATCCATGAGAAGTGGCTCCTGGTCTTAAGGATTTTGGCTGACAGGGGAAACAAAAAAAAACAACCTAATACAATGTGGTAAGTGCTTGAGGATTAAAGTATGAGCACAGAGGAGGAGATTAATGAGTGGTTAATGCCAATTTCATACCCCACTGTTTGCAGAACCCTTAAAACATACATTACCTCATTTGATGCTAATGAACAGGGAGGATTTACTTCTCTTTATCGATGAGGAAACTGAGGCCTGGAGACGTCGTGACTTGTCTAAGGTTAGTATGTTAGTAACAAAATACCATAGAGTGGGTAGCTTAAACAACAGACATTTGTTTCTTGCAGTTCTGGAAGTCAGAAATCCTAGATAAAGTTCCGGCGGGGTTCGTTTCCGGCACACAGAGGGCCATCTTCTCCCAGTGTCTTCCCGTGATAGAGAGAGCAAGTGTGTCTCATCTTCTGAGGGTGCCATTTACACTGGACCTACCCTATGACCTCATTTAACATTAATCTCTTCTTTAGAGGCCCCTCCAAATATAACCACACTGAGACAGTCAACATATGTATTTTAGGGAACACATTTCATCTGTAACAGTTGGGCAGTGAACTTAGGACTTGAGCCTCCAAATCATTCGTGTGTGTGTGTGTGTGTGTTTCTATTTCTATTTCCTATACCATACTAGGTCTAAGACATTTTCCTCAATGCGATGAATCAGTGACCCTTTTGTAACACAGAGGACACAGCATTTCGAAGCTCTGGTTAGTTCCCCCTTCCAGCTTGCCCTTACGAGTTAATGAGATATGGCCCTTTCTTTAGCACCCTAGGTTTAGACACCATCCATCAGTACTTATTCGGGGCTTGTCATTTGGGTCCCAGATGTAAGGAGGAGATGGGAATACAGGGGAGGCAGAATAGGGTTTGTGCGGCCTGATGCTGGGGTGGTGGGTAGAAGTCAGGACCTGAATATTAGTTCTGTTTTAAAAACCTGCCTGGGGCAGGTTCCCATGCCTGGTTGAAAATGAGACTGCAGCCTGCCCCCAACTGTGGAGGAGCAGGGGGGCCCTGGAGGTAGGCCAGGGGCAGCAGGAGACTCCTGGGCTGGGGAGGGGCGCTGTGGCTGCAACAACAGCTGCTACTCCACGTTGTGTTTCCCATCCTCTATCCTCCCCTTTTAGGAGTGCCGGATGTTTCTCCCAGCTCGTATAGGCTGATGCCCTCCTTTCTGGGCCTTCTCCAGCCTCAGGATGTTCAATCTTGGTGTGCCTAAATGTTACCAGGGGGACATTTAGATAATGTTCTATCCATGCTCTATCCTCAGAGATTCTGATTTAACTGGTGTGGGACCTAGGGTTTCTAGTTCTGAAGACTTCTCGAATGATTTTAATATATGGCCAAGCGTGACAATTGAATACATCCGCTCTGTCCCATTTCTGAGGGTGTAGGGGATACACCGTGCTCCAGGGCTTTTGACAGCTGTGTCCAGTTGATCCTCCCAAGGTCTGTGAGGCAGTCAGGAATCATGGCCGTACCGATAAACACCTGCCTTAGATCTGTGCGTTGGGACGCTTTAGCTGGTAGGCAGGAGGCACAGATAGAAAAGCCAACATTAGTATTAGGAAATCAGGAAGGAATGACTTTAAGTCCCTTTGCTGGGTGGGACAGACATGGTTTCATTCATGGATTCACTGAATGGCTATTTACTGAACATCCTTTATTAACCAGGCACTGTACCAGGTTCTGGGTTAAAAGCTATCTCTTCCCATGTGGGAGACTGGTGGTGGTGGCCCAGGGAGAAGGTCACTGGCTCTGCGGTCCGGCCTTGGGTGGTGGCTCTTTGGAGGAATGTGCATTGTCAGAGCAATGTAGGTCTAGAAAAGGTGCTGCCAAGCACAGTTTTCTCTGCCTACATGATTCATATGCTGGAAGAATGAAAACTAATTTGTTTTTCCATTTAAAGTTAAGCCTAGTCAGAATCTGTATTCCTGTTGGGATGAAGGTTTACAAACTGTAGGAAAGGGTAATTATGACAGATTTAAACTGTGGCTTGGTGACCAGGAAGAGAAACACATAGCTTTAGCCTCACGTCTTCCACACTGGCAAAACTGACCGCTCTGACACCCACAGACGTCCCCCATCTCTGCGTAGAGACATTCCACTAAACAGAGCCAGCCCATAGCTCACATTCTGAAGATTTTTCAAATATAATTACTAAGGCATTTTCCATTGTTTTGTTTTAATTCAAGTGGGTTTTTATTTAAGACATAGAGGTCATATGTTTTATATCTTTAGGCTTGATTTAAAACCTAGCCATGACGGGTAGTAAACAGTGGTCTCATTTTCTTGTAACAATAGTTCATGACATTGTGGTCAAAAACTAAACTTGGCAGCTAAACATAACAGAAAGTGTAGTCGTTGGAGTTGAACAGACTCAACTATGAATCCTGATTCTGTCATTTACTTTTTTGTTTTGGGATCTAGGACAAGTTACTCAATCAGTTTGAACCTCTGCTTCTTCATCTTTAAAATGAGGACAACAATATGATAAAGTATGCCTGGAACAGCATCTGGTATGTCACTGGCTCTTGATGAATATTCCTTTCTCTTTTTTGTCATGACATGATTTATCCACCACAACCTCAGAGTTCAGGTTTGAGGAGCAATGGGGCACAGAAGACCTGGGTTGAAACTTTACCTTGGACAAGGAGACCACACCCTTTCTACCAGGAATTATAAACATCTAAGGAAGACATCTTCCGATGTTTAAACACGTGTACATGTTTCTTAGTGTGTAAAGTACGTTTGTTTGGTGTGTTTGTGACTAGTTGAATGGTAGGCAGACACCATGGTTTTATGAAGTAACAAGAAAAAATGAAATCTGTCAATAGAGACTTACCTGCCTGCCAGGCACTGTGCATATGTTATATTATCCAGATGACTCTCAAAGAGAGGTGTTGTCTCTACATGTAAATAAGGAAACTAAAGAAAGAATGTCTGTCCCAAAGTCACATAGCCAGTGGCAGAGTTGGAATTGTAAGATGGGCGTTGTCAGCAAATCACTGAAGATGAACAGAATTAATCATTCTGTCATATCAATATTATTTCTTGGCTCACCTCAACCATGAGGTTAGCATTCCAATACCAATATGCAGAAACTTGTTGAATAAATGAATGTGTAGACTCCCTGCCTGCTGGGAAGGAGTGCTGAGGATTATTTCCTGAGTGAGCACCTAAGTTGAGTGAATGGAGTAATGGCCCCTAGACAACCTAGGACTCTTGGAACAATGTACTCTACGACACACTGATAATTGTAATGGTTGCCTGAAGTTTCATTGAATAGATGGACAATTATTTCCTTAATTATTTTGTCTCTATTGGATAGTTTGGTTGAGTTCATTTTCCCCATATTATCAGTAGACTCTTTGGAATACTTTCTTGAATACTTATTTTGATTTCTTAACTGTCTTTACAAGTGTATCTTTTGGGTGATACATACAGTATTTTGATATTTGTGTCCTAAAGACTCACAAAATCTTTAAGAATGAAAGGAAGGTTAGAATTCATCCAGCAAATGAATATGTTGCATATCCACAGATTATAGCCTCTGTAATGATAATATTCTCAACAATTTTTCTGTAGTTAACCTCATGACTTCAACAACTGATCTTTAATATATGTGAGCTTAATTCCCATTAAGAACAGAGAAGTTTGGATTTCTTTCAGGTCTCCCTTCTTACTTATCTTCAAGAGTTTAATCTTTTTCTGAGTGTAGCTGGTTATGTTTTCCCCATTTATATGCATTTATCCAGGTCAAAATGTGGTTAGAGTGATGACATTCAAAGGAAATTCAGGACTTTGACCCAGAGCCAGAGGCCTGAATAAACATTCCCATGTCTGAGATTTTGGGGTTGGAGAAGGTTTCTGGACCTGTCCCCTTGAAATGTTCAGGGGCTCATTGCTTTTCAAAAAAAAAAAAAAAAAAGGATGGTGCCTAGTAAATATAACCTTTGGTGATAAAAAATACATTTGCGATCATTACTTAGACATTTGAAATATCTGGCTCTTTAAAAACTAGGCAGAAGATGGTAAAAGTTGTTGGTAGTGTTGATGAATGAGAATGGTTGGTGAATAGGAGCTTAATAACCATCCTTTATTAAGCCAAGCCCATAAAATCTGAAAAATAATGGATGGGCAAATGCTCTTCAATGCATAACACAAAACTCATAGAGTTCTACAAGAACACAACCATAACAAACACCAGCCCTCCTGATATATATAATTCCAGAAAAGATCCAATGAGAAACTTAACTGACTGCTTAAGGTGTCCATGGTCAAAAGGAAGTAACAGGGTCAAATCTCTAGGAGTTCTCATATTTCTGCTTTCACATTAGATTTATCTCCTTTCTCAAGCTGTAGGATCTGGCAAGAAGAATACAGGAGACTTTACAAATGCAACTTTTAGAAGAGCTAGGGGAATAAAGCTATGCCTCTGTTAATGACCCTCTGGCTTTAGATCACAATATGAGAATTAGGAGGTGTGAGGGCAGGAGGAGCCTGCATTGGGGATCTTGGCCTGGCACCAGTCCTAGGGAGTCACGTATAAAGGCATTTACTTTTGGGAGATAATATTAGCTCACTTATTTCCTGTGGAAACTGAAAAATAAATACCCTCTTTAAAATAAATACATGCACATACTTAATTTCTATTTGCACTCTTCTCTTGACTAGTGAGTGGGGAAAGGGGGTGAGAGAGAGAGAGAGAGAGAGAGAGAGAGAGAGAGAGAGAGAGAGAGAGAGAGAGAGAGAAAGAGAGCGCGCACGCACGCTACTTTGTGGCTTGTTTTGGGTTTGTTTCAACTGATTCATACTTGCTGCCAAGCAGACATGGATGGATGAGTGTAAAGGCAGTTTGCTTATTAGCCGTCATGGTGGACTTATATCTACCAGCAAGTCATCCTCTTTGAAGTTCACCTTGTCTGTCAACATGCCCATGTAGCAAGATTGATGTGTTTTGAGGCAGAATTATTTTTCAAAGTTCTGGTCTAATGCCACGTCTTACTTAACAATGAATATCATGAGCCTTCACCGAGAAACAGCCACGCATTTCTAAAGTGCCCCATGACTTAGAGCAGTTGTGTTTGCCCATATACTTTCTGTAAAATTCCTTTTCCAGTAGCCTCAGAGTGAGACCAGGGCACAGAAAAGGAGGAATGTGTTGTGCTTGTGGGTTTAGCAGTTTATCTGTCACCGCTCCTGAACAAGAGCCAGGCTGTCTCACTGGTGATTAATTCAATGCCTCTGTTCCAGGGCACCAGGCAGTCACTTAATGCGCATGTTCAGTCAGTTCTGAAGTTAAAGAAGAAAGTGTGCTGATTTCTACATAAGGGCAGTGACCCTCCCCCCAACGAGATTGGTTCTGGGCTTATTAGAGAGGATGGTAGTATACCTCCCCCTTCCATTGATTTTGAGAGTGAATCAAGTGTGGTATTGCTGGAGTTGTTGCTCCAGTTACTTGCAATGCGTATCACATCACCCCAGAGTTTCTGAGAAGGGCTATAATGGGTGATTCTAGTATGGGGGCATCTCTCAAAGGGTGACAGTCAGGCAGTGCCTGGAGCTGCTCTGGTTTGCACCTTTCTCCCTTTCCATGAAGTCCCAGGGCTCCTCCTGCAAGTGTTCTCTCCACTTGGAATCATTTGGGCTTCCTCACCTCATGGTGGCCTTAAGAAACTGGCCTGCTTACAAGGTAGCTAGGGTTCTGATACTGGTGAACCAGTAAACCCAGGGGAAGTGACTCACTCTGTCTATTTCACGGTGGAAGTTATACAGTGTCGCTTCTGCTGCATTTGTGTTGTTTCCAAGCAAGACACCAGAGTACTCATAAATAAGGGCAGGGCACACAGGTGTCTTTTTTTTTTCATAGAAGTAGCAGAGGCATTTAAAGGATTGCAATGAGGACAGCCCAGTTGGAAACTGGTCTTTCAGGGAGTTCTGTGACCCCAAAAGACTGTATACCAGTTTGAATGGTAAAATTCACAGTGGTTATTCTGTGACATCTGATTCATTTTTTTACATTCAAATTTTATTGAACTATAATTTACATTCAATAAAATGCACACTTTTTAAGTATACAATTTGATACATTCTGATAAATCTATATGACTGTGTGAAACCATTTTAATTAAGATATAGACTATTTCTCACCCCCCAAAATTCCCTTGTGTTGTCGGATTAAATCTCTGCCTATTTTGTTCCAGGGAACTACTGAATCTGCTTTTCTAATTAGTTTGACCTGTTCCAGATTTTCATGGAATCTTATAGTCTGTACTCTTTTGCTTAAATACTATTTATGAGATTCATTCATTTTGTTGTGTTTTTAAACATTATTGCTAGTTGCATTTCATTATAGGGATACGCTATAGTTATCCATTTTCCATTCGATAGACATTTGGGCTCTTCAACAGCTATTATGAATAAAGCTATGAACATTTACCTATGTGTTTTTGTGGGACATACAATTTCACTTCTCTTGGGTAAGTATCTAGAAGTGGAATTATTGAGTCACTGATTTTCTTATCTTTGTTCTATTTTAAATGTGTCATTTTCCCCCTCTGATTATTTTTATTATTTTCTCTCTTTCTAATTTTCAGCAATTTTAATATGACAATATATTTTTCAGGTTCAGAAGTTCTATATCCTTTCTCCATTTCTTTTGTTTATATTTTTCCTATAATTTTTGAACATGGGTATATTATCACTTTTAAAATTGTGAATTCTGTCACTGTAATTTCTGTATATGTTTATATTGATTGCTTTTTCTTTCTGACTACAGAACATAATTTCTTCTTAGCAGAGCCAATTACTTTTGATAGGATACTGGACATTTTTTTAATATATATTTTTATTGTTATTTATATCTTTTACATTTTGTATTCCCCTTGGGTAACCCACCACCAATTCACCTGTGATCCATCTCTGTGGTCCCTTGTGTTCTTTTCTACTCCATTTTGTGCCCTTATCCTCCCCCTCCCCCCACCCCCCAAGTGTCTGTCTCCTATTTGATTTCCCTATATTCCTGTTATAAGTGAAACCATTCGATATTTTTCTCTTTCTTTCTGGCTTGTTTCGCTGACTATGATCCCCTCTAATTCCATCCATGTCGCTGCAAATTGCATGTGTTTATCTTCTTTGAATGCTGAATAAGGATACTGGACATGTGAATATCACATTATTTAGTGGATCTTGGTATCTCTTTTAAAGATTTTTGGCCTTTATTTTGGCAGGTAGCTAAGTGTCTTGCACTTCAGCTTGATCCTCTTGATGTCTGTTTTTGGCAGTTTGCAGTAGCCTCACTCCAGTAGAGTTAAGCACTTCTACTTCTGGAGTATCTTCTAAATCCTGCTTGTTCATTGAGACTTTCCCACCACTCTGGTTAGAACTTGGAAAACTCCCAGCCCTGCATGGGTTCTGGGAATTGTTCAGCTTACAGCTCCCTCTTAGTTGTTCTTTCACTCAGTTATTCTTTGCCTGGTTTTGTGGCGTCTTACCACACATATGTAGACCTGGATATTCTGCCAAAGACTCCAGGGCCACCTATGCAGACTTCGCAACCTCTTTCTCTGTGTAGGTCTCTCCTCTCTGGTACTTTGTCTTCCAATTTCAAGTTGCCTTAGCATCAGCAAATTCCAATATTCTCTCTACCATTCAGTGAGATCCTGTGGGTTACTTGGGTTCCAATTTCATACACTTGAGTAGAAAGCTAAGGTAGTGTTAGGTTTTATCTCATTTGTTTCTTTTAGTGGTCAAGTTCTGTGCAGTCTGCACGCCATGTTTGAAAGTGCTTCATACATTTTGTCTTTAAAAAGAAGTAGTTTACAGTGGGAAGACAACACTTGTTCTACTTACTGTATCATATATTAGAAGTTAAGAAATTGAATTTTAAGGCAAATTGAAATAACATTTGCCATTATGTTTTGTGGGCATATATAGTTTCATCTGATGACCTGTTGACTGAATAAATCCTCTTAGCTTGATTTTGAGAAATAAAAAATTTCCAATAAGAGAACTATATTCTTAGAATTGGATTAATTGGATGTGTCCTTTGCCCACTAGACAGGACTACTAAATGATTTGGGAGGAAACTGAGCTTTAATCTTTTAATCAATGTCAAAATAGTCTTAATTTTCTCACTCACTCTGTCCTTGTCTGCAATGAATTCAAACAGCCAGAGGAGAGACACATCAGATCAGAAGGGGCTGTGCAGCTCTGGACTGCCAGTGCAGTGCACAAGTGTATGCCTCATGCTTTTTCCCAGAGCCACTAGTGTGGTGTAAAAAGAAAAGTCTCTTATTGCTGTCTTGGCTAGCACTGTGGGTATATGTTCCCAAAGCGATGACTTAGGAGAGCCATGGCACCTGGCTGACAAACTAGTTGACATAAATGTGCTGACCATACACTGGCAGGTGGCCCGGTCTACTAGCTGTCTGCTACTGGCTTCTGAGAAATGATAAACACAGAGGCCTCACAGATAGATCACCACTATCTCCAGTCTCTGAAAATTCTGGAGTCAGAATCTGGAGCAAGCTCATTGCTCTCTATTTTCACTGGCAGTGGACCAAAGAAACTGCCAAGGGCTCTTTCTGTATCTAACACCCATCACACAATGCCATATTGTTTCTCACGCTATTGGGTTCCTTTACTTGGGTGGGCCTTGGAAGATAAATATACATCTATCTATCTATCTGTCTATCTGTCTATCTATCTATCTATCTATCTATCTATCTATCTATCTTTCTTTCTTTCTATCTATCATCTATCATCCATCTAAGTTATGTATGCTTTATCGTTTATGTAATATTTTAACATACAGATGAAGCTAATGGTAGTTTGAGTTCCTCATCTATAATATAGGGATGACATTACTACTGCAAAGTATAAAAACATACAATGAATTAATACATGTAAGTTACTTAGTCCATTATGTACATATAATTAATAAGTAGCACATAGTGCCTTAAGTCAACATTATTAACATCTATTATATGATTATTAATATGTTATTAATAGTACTACTATTATATATTATGTATACAAACTAGTGCTCTTGGTTAACTCAAAACTCATTCTATAGAATATACTGGGAACTTGGCCCTTCTTTTCCTTTGATTTAATTTTTTTGTGGCATTTATCTGTGTACTCTGTTTAGCATATACTTTGGGAAACACATTTTGATGATTGAGGTAAAAGATCTACCTGAGTATGATAATGACTACAAATACTATGGCAGCCTGTCTGGAGGAATGACAAAAAGAAATTGACAAGCTCAGGGTTTTAAATTCTCAGCCTAAAGCCTCAAAGAACCAGAGAATTTCTAACATTGCCTTATAAAAGACCATTATATTTCTAGAACAGATATTGAAAGCCAGATCACAAATTTAATTGTGTGTTGCAGAATTGCAATGTAAATTGAAATCAGACTCACAAAATTTCTTATGTGAAAGTTTGGGACTTGATTGGCAAGGAGTAGGATCCTGAGCTTTGGAATGAGCATATGCTGGGTGGACTCATAAAACACTGGCATTTTTGAACTCCTCCCAAATGTCGCTGAACCTTCCTTGCGTGCAGAAGGAGCACTTCCTTCGCCTCTGCTTAATCTCACCTATACCTATTGTCATGTGAGAGCATTATTTCTCCCATTCCCCATCAAGACCCACTTTTCATTGTCTCTAGGCTTACTGCTAGTGTTAGATCCAGTCATGTACAGGAGTACAATGTAAATCTGACTTTATGCTTACGCTTCAAGAGATTATGTAATCTAGTTAATTTATATCAGCTGAAACCTAGGCAGTATGGTGTGTGTGGGAATACATTCTACTAGACTAAGAAGAATATGATATAAGGTCATGATATTAATGAGGGTACATTTGCCAGAGATTCTGGACTTAATGTGTTATTTTAACTAGTTGGAAGTGGCTCTGACAGTATCTTGATAGATTCAACTGAAACTTGGGCCAAACAGTGACCTACCTTCCATGAGCCTGGGATGTCAGAGCTTCAGTGGCATAAAATGAATGGTGATCAAAAAATTATACTTCATGGGTCAAATCTGTGAGCATATGCTTGTTTTACATTTGAAAAGGCTATAAAAAGGAGAAAGATGGGGGGACCATATGTGTCCTGCAAAGTCTAAAATATATGCTATCTGGACTTATGGAGAAAAAGTGGAGACTCTTGAGAGAGGGGAAGCAAAGGATTAAGTAGTAGGAAAGTGAAATCGCTCTATCATGTGCAAACTGTCTGCTTTTCTGCAACTTTCAGTGTGTGCACACTGGCATGTGGTTATGGCATGGGCTCACGGAGCAGAATTGGGGACCAGATGATTCCCCTCACTCCTCAAGGTTTACATAGAAGGGAGAATAATGATATGCAAAGACTCTTCCTTGCTTGCACACCTGTACTGTGGTACCCCTTGGGAGATGGGGGACATGGATTTTAAAAACCTGTGGGCCTTTGGGTTAGGCCTGGTTGTTTGTTGGGTCTTTTATTTTTATTCCTTTAGAAGACGTGGCTTCCTGGAAAGCTAAGGGAAGAGAGGACTTAGTCATTACTGTGACCCCCAGCTTCAGTATGCCTTATAGAGCCCTTAAGTAAGGTTTCCTAAGATAAAGTCTTCATGCACAGTCCCATGCACTTCCTTCATCGATGCTGGGGCTGACAGAGTGATGGCTGGTTGGGTGATTGATTTCCATGGTTACTCTACATTCTTTTTGGGAAAAATTCTGTCCCTTTCCAGCTTACCTTTTCAACACACACACACACTTTAAAAAAAAGCAATATTTGCAGTTCCTGCCACTCCAGTGTCAATGAGAGAATTTATTTTATATTGTATATGCACTGGCAGCTTCTCAGAAAAAATCTATTGTTGTCAGAATGAAGTCATCTGTTTGGAGAGTAAAGCCTGGAGTATCACTCAAGGGGCGGGAACCCGGTGCCCTCTGTGTGCTCAGCCCTTTGGCACACAGAGCCATCGTCAAAACCTGTTTCCAGAGCAACTGAATTCTCCCCTCAATTACTTGGCAGCTCCTCTCCCTGTGGATCTGGAGTAACTCCTTTCAAGGGCCTTATTTTAAGGTCCCTGATGGAAACCAAGATCATTGCCAGCTCAAGAATTTAGCAATATGCTGAAGTGGGCTCACCTAATAAATTTTTAGAGTCTACAGGCCAAGGTGTGTGTTTGGGGGTTGGATTCTATTTAATGTCCCTATTGTCTCAGAACATGTGAATGGTCAAAGCAATATCCAGCCTTTAGGGTTATTTTCAAAATGATCCAGAATCTAGATACATTATACTGAGAAGACAGCTTTGAGGGTATTGTCACATGCATTTACCCAAATTGAGCACAGAGTATTAAGGACTCTCTTTTCTGAGTGTGGCATAGTAGGGTCTGGGGAAAGAGAAGACTAGGACATCTTTTGAGTTTTTAAGTCTTTACTTAAAAAAAGAAAACTTAAGAAAAACAATAAGAGTTTAATTTAAAAACGGATGTCCAGGCTGAATTGCTGAGTCAAAACTAACAAAAGTGGAATTTAATATAAGTGTAAAATTCCTGTGATTAAATTAAAAAAAAAATCAGTTTCCTAAATACTACCAGGTGTGGAAGCTCTTTACAGTCAGTCTCTTCCTATTAGGAGAAACCAACTCTTACCAAGTTTTCTACCAACCATCCAGAAAAGCCTCTCTTGGGCCATGTGCAAACAGAATAATTTAAATCTCATTAAAAAAGAGATTAAACAGAATCCTTCATTGTTGAATGGTATCCATTCATTAAGAGCAAAAGAGTAAAAACATTTTAACTATACAGCTGAACTAACAACATTTGATATTGAGACCATAAAGCCTAAAATCCAGATCAATCATTGAAAATAAAATTGGACACATACAGAAAGTAAAAACATAATGGGGAAAATGCAAGTGGCTACACAAAGCAAAGGAGAAGGCATTGGGGCCCATGGCCATCTTCTGTGAGTTAAGTATGTTGACTAACTAGGTCTCCTAATTAAACCCAGGTAGGGAATGAAGGAGGGAAATGGGCTGTGAGCACTGGAGCCAAAGGTAAGACCTCTCAGAAGATGTCTAACAGAGCTGGTCACTAAAGGACTGAGAAGAAATGTCTTTAAGTTCCCAGAGCCAGTTGGCTGCAGGGCTAGCTGGGGCTGGTTTCTTTGGCCCCTGCAATTTTTTTTTGTATTTTCATATTTATGTACTTTTTATATTTTGTATTTATCTCTCTTAGAAGAGTTTAATTCTCTGGCAAATGTTACCCCTAATTTGACCTTGAATTAAAATTGCGGAGTATAAGCTGGGGCTAAGTGCCTCCCTGTCTGGCTCCTTCCCTGAGAGCCTGCGACTTGCGCTAATTCTTGTTTCTTTCAGCAGGATCTCTGGGTAGATTGGGAGTTGGCAGCATCGGCTGGTGATTTGGGGTTGTTGAGGTTTTAAGTCAATAGAACCTGGGATATTCTTTCCAGGAAGCAACGGGATCCACAGAAATGGTCCCTCTTGTGTTCAGGTACAAATGCCTGGTCTTTTTCAGAGAACAGAAATTCCAGTGGGTACTGAATTGGAGGAGCCACTGCCTTTTTAATCCCTCCATATTCTTTTTCCTCATCTTTCCAACCTCCCACCCCCTTCCTTGTCATCGCTCATATTTATGGTGAATTTGGCATATTTCCTCGTTTTCACATACCTGGCACCACTGGCTCATTAATGAATGCTCACACCCTGGCTTTTCAGTCGTGTTTGGGGTTCTCAGCCACATAACCTCATGTCGGTCTTGCTGTGGATTCCCATGATGTCATCTTTGGCCCTGTGGGGGCAAATCTCAACCTGTCAAACAAGCCTTGCTGGTAGCAGGCTCATTTACCTAATCACTCACTTTGGCAGCTCTCTTTGCTCCCACCTCTCACCGTTTTGGTCATGTGTCATCCCGTATCTCTGTGCTTCAGAAACTTAATTGCACGATTGAAATTGCTTGGGTTTAGTTTATTCAATCATTGCAATACTAACATGTATTTATTAAATGCTAAATTTGCATGGTGATGTATTTTTTAAAAGGACTGATATATGATGTGAATATAATAATTCCTTACATTATGATAGTTAGTGCTATCATATCCATATGTCCATTAATATACCAACTCTACTCATGTAACGCTTATATGAGATGTCTTAGGAAGACACCGGACTCTGTTCTTAAGAAGGACCCCGAAGTCTTAGAGGCAAAGGAACTATGCAAATACTGCAAGGATCCATTTAAAAGCCTTTGACATTTCTCTGCCTCTGATTTTAGTTAAAACTTCATTGTAGGGAAGTAAGAGTTGGAGGTGGGGCAACAGACTCCCTTCTCCCCAGTTTAGGACAATGAGAAGATGATTTGCAGGAAGGTGAATAAGTGTGGCGTTGTTTAATGCTCTGGAATTATTCCTAAGTCAAAAAGTCAAAAAAACTCTTCCTAAACTAAAAAAAAAAAAAAAAAGGTTTTTACTTACAACTCATTAGTGAGATATTAGGTATGGCATTCAACAAAAGCCATCCAGGGTCAAAGAAACCAGGAAATGAGATAACCTCAACACAGTTAGCATATTAAAACTCTGAGAAGTCCTGCAGCAAGGGAAACATTTTTTTAAAAATATTTATTTATTTATGTATACAAGCTGGGGTGTAGGCCAGAGGTGTGGGGTGGGAAGAGGTTTCACCAGAGACAGAGTGGGGAGCAGAACAGGCAGATTGACTGAAGTACACTCCTGAGGGGAGCAGCCGGTGGGACAGGAGAGGTCTGCTGCGCTGTGCTGGAATCTCCCTGGTCGGGGATCAAACTCGTGCTGCAGTGGCTGTGGATAGCTTCCTAGTGCTGCGCTTAACCCGCTGCGCCATCAGGGAGGCCCCAGCAAAGGAAACATTTTAAACCTTGTTTTACCCAGTGTCCCCAAAGTTTTGGGGGTGGAGCTTCTCAAAGAATCTGTGTATCCCTAGTAGGGTTCTCTCAAACTCATTTTAAGAAATGCTGAATTTGACCAAGTTTTGTAACAGCAGGAGCTGTGATAATGAGGGAAAGTCTTAGGAATAAGATGGAAACAGAGCAGGGCCTGCCATGAGGAACAGAGGGGTGAATGGGAGGCGGCAGCTGTGCCCATTGCTGTCGTTGGCCATGGGAGGGACTTCCCCTCACTGTAAGTTTTCTTTTGAGAAGAGTGGCGTGTTTTCTCTCCTGTAAGAGCACACCTTCAGTTTAGGGAGAAAATCAGAAGATTCTAGGGTTGGTCATGGTACAGTTTAGATCTAAGACCAATGTATTCAAATCTACATTCTTGATTTCTTTGTTGCACGTGTGGAAGGTGCTCACTAGAAATTACATTGTTGACCCTTAACCTTTCTTTTAGGAATCCTTTCCCAGGTTTTGCATGGTTTTCCCTGGAGGGGTCAGGTTGCTGTCAACCTATGGCAGGACAAGCACCCAAAACTGCTATTTTTGAAATGCTTGACCATATAAAAATACCTACAATGTTTTTTTCCTTGTCAAAATATAAGACATGGTCTTGGTGAGATTTTAATTATGAATTGATTTTGCTTGGAAAGGCCCCAATATTTGGTCTGTTTTTTAGGATGAACTTTGAGGTTCAGTTATGGGGCTTTTGCACATGTTCTGTAACAAATAACTTGATGTGTTTGAATGGTGCTCCTAAATTTCTGAAAAAGCACTAAAGGATGTTATTTTTTGGTGTGGCTGGGAATAAAAATACCCTGTTAAACTTTTGAACCATACATCCCTGTGCCTCGTGAGCTGGGCAGATAGGAAGAAAGAATGTCTTCTCTCTCTTTTTTAGAAGCGGGTGGTACCAAGAGAAGTTTTCTCCCAACAGTTTTGCTTTATTTGAAGAAGTTTATTAGACACGACCAGTCTTTAGGCAATAATAGAGATTCTTCAGGGACCAAATATTTACTCTTTGAACTAGCTGTAGAAATATTTACTGATTTCTGAGGTTTCAGCTTAGACCCTCTTATTCATTGTATTCAAGTCATGCTTTTGCTCTTGGGAATGAAGTTTGGGGTAATATATGAAATGTATAAATAACTAATGTGATGGGAGATATTTTTAAACTGTGGAAATTTTTCTATTGAGAATGGTTTAGGGAACGATTTCAAAGAAATTTGAGGCTGGTTTTAAACTTGAGAATAAATTTTTGAAGTAAGAAGGACAGTTTTTCTTTTTTAACAAATACACGCTGAGTGAAATATCTGTGTGACTTTATACAAAGGGGGCTGACATGTGTCAGAGCTAGGTCTATTTTCATTATTTTTGATTTGAATTCATTACTTTTAATTTGCCATTTTTTCTGTCATTTGCACATGGGCAAATGATGGGTATTCTAGCTGTCAGTGTTTTGACATTTTTATTAGATAAGTTTGAAATTCACTGTTCATGCCAATTCCATATCCTCTGGAGCTTCAAATGAAAGAATCTGCAACATCTCAGCCATGAAGCAGCTCAGGAGAGACTTATATTTATCCTTAAATAGGAACTTTCATTTGGTATATGTTTGGCTGACATATAGCAATTCTAAAAACATGCAGACAAACATTTTGAAAAGATTATTCTACCAATTTAAAAGTGATTGTAACATTTGTCAATGCAGTGTATATTTCAAGAAAAATGCTATTGGCTCTGTTCTCATGTTCAAGTCATACACTAAGAAACGAGACTCAGAGATGTCCTCCTAGCGGTTGCTATTGATTCAAGTGTCCTGTCCCTTTTTCATGTTTCAAGGTAACAATTATCTTCCTTGCTGGTTCTGCCTATTCTTTCTGACTTTTTGCTGTGGGAGACCATAGGAGCTGGTCCAGCACACATTGTTCTTTCTCAGGGTTATCATTTAGTCTCCTAACTTTAAATAACATCTAATGACTTTCAAATTTGTATCTCCAGCCCAGATTTCTCCATTGAAGTCAAGCCTCCAACTCTCCACTCAACCTCATTACCTGGATGTCTCGTAGGCATTTCACACTTGCTGTGACCCTTCTGTAGAAAGTTTGCTCAGCCTGAAGCCTTTTTTAATCTGTTAGTGGCACTCCATCTTTTCAGTTCTCAGACTAACCCCCATGCCAAGTTTTTCTGGTGACATGGCTGTGCTTATTCAAAATCTGCCCTAAAGGGAAAGGCTGGTTTGCCTCTGCAATGCTGATTAGGGAGCCATAGGGGCAAGTTTTTCCACTTTTCCTTTCGAAAAATCTAAGAAATTGCATTGAGAGCATTTGGACTCTTTATAAATTAGTTTTCATGAAATTTTTCTGTCTGCCTAATGAAACTAGAGGGGGCCAGAAAAAAGAAATTTTTAATAAACTAGTTTTACCATTAGAATATCATGCAACTATGGTGGCTGGAGGTAAGGATAAAGTTTTGGGATTAATTTTTGACATAAATATATTCTTATGAGCTCAATTCTCTGTCTCTGGGATTGCAAAGCTGTGGCTGAGTGTGTTATTTTAAGGGGCAGATTGACATGTACTAGTTTGAATTTTAAAAGCAACTTCTTACTATCACTTCAGGTTGGGGTCAAACAGAGTGTTGGGTGACAGTCAGTTGGTTGATTAAGTGTTACTTAATACTGAAATATAATTTTTAGATTTATTCTAAAGGAACCTAGGAAAAGTCACAATTTGACAGGGGAGTGCATGTCACACATTCTAGTAGAGCTCCATAGAATCCTCAAAAAAATGACATAGGGCCCTAACACTCTTCCAGAATTTGAGAAGGTCTTGTCATAAGCTGCATGGTATTCAGAGCATTGGCTGATGGTAGAGTAGGCATGGAGAAATGTACTCTTAGTAAAAAATACTGTTCCTGCTGGATGAGCAATAGAATCCTTATGTATAGGTTTTTACACTAAGCTAACTCTAGATAGTAAGGATTTTGCGTAAATATAACAAGCTAGAAACAAGCAGACCTTCCCCTTCCCCCAAGTTTTCTCTTCCTGCTTCCAACTCTTTTGGTGAAAACCACTAGCATTAGCTCTGCCCCATTCCCTTCCATGATTATATACCAAATATTCTCTGGCATTTAATAGGAAAACAGCAAACTTCAGAAGTCCCAGGTAGGGTTTTGGTGGAAAAGACTAACACGGGCTTTAATCTCAGATGCTGGGAGGTGTCTGGCCTCTGTAATTAGAAGCAGATTTGATATCATTTCTTTAATTAAAACCATCTGATACATAAAACTCCTCAATAACTTATTTTTCAACTCCTTCTCCAGTTTGTCTTCCAAAAAAGCATGTTATCATTGTTCAGAAGACTGATAACCCAAGAATAGCAAATAATGGAAAAATGACAAGATTTGCTATACATAATCAGTTGGCAAAGGAAGGAGAAATAACAGCTGCTTGAGTCTCATAGTATATATTTTTATACCGAGCTTGTAAGTCAGTATGAACGCCAACTTACAGATTTTCTTCAACAATCTCAAGATGGCTTCAGGCCATGCAGATAGGAGTTTGTTGGTGGCTGTCTTCTACTCCGGAGTCTTGCACTCTGGAAGGATATCAGACAGGGGAGAGGGTATTTTAGAGCCACAGTTGCTCAGTGTCCCAGACCCTCCAATGCAAATGCCAGCTGGACTCAGACAGTAATGTTATTACAGACACATTTTTCAAAAATATTTTTAAAAATGTATTATTTTTATTGCGGTAATAGTTTACAATACTGTGAGTGATTTAGAGGTATAGGTTTATTCCTCTTTAGATGCCTGTTGCCACACCACACTCATCACCAAGGTACCCACAATCTTCCACCCTAGTCCACGGGCCGCCCTCCCCCTTTTGCTCTTGCCCCAACCTTCCTCTCTGGTAGCCTGAATTCTATAGTCAGATTTATAGGGTTTCTGTTGATTTAGTTTTGTGTACAGATACATTTCTATCAATTGTACAGCTTCAACCTCCATGAATGTAGATTTATGCGGGGGGGAAAATTAATGTTATTTTTGGGAAAAAAACAAAGTTTGGTCACCTGTCAGATTTTGGTAAATCAAAATAAATATTTATTGCAATATGGAACTTGCTCTTTAGAGGACTCCTAGGATAATCATTTTGCTAGATAAAGAATTTTTGGCAGAACATGTTAGTTAAGGTGACTTAAGTTGGAGTTTGGGGTCTGCTCCTTCCTGGATCTGTGATAGCTGGTAAAGGATTTCACCTTGAGGTACCTGTCTACTCATCTATAGATTAACACCAAGCAATCTTCTCCTTCTTTTGAGGCAACATTGCTTTAAAATGCTGTATATGATTTAGAGGTATAGTATCCTACCTTTAAGTTCATGTCACCACACCACACCCACCATTTTAAGAAACAGTCCTGTCCCTGTGTTTATAAAAAAATCTTTCTCCCTGTTTCTTCTTACAGTTCTAATATTCACCTTCAGTTTTCGAGTCTATGAGGCGAGCTTTGGCTCAGTTGTGCATTTTTCTTTTCTTTGTCTTTGGACAACCCTTATTGCAGCAACATATACTGTAGCTTATCCTTTCACATTGACTTGTAATAACCCCTCATGTGTGTTTGTTTTCCCCTAGTTTTCTATTTTCTTCGTCTGTTTTCTCTTTCTTTGGACAAATACCATATTTTCTTGAGGTTAATATAATTTTATTTGCTTTAATACAGCACATCTCCTTAGTCTTCAAATAGTTATGATTATTCTTGGAATTTTTTTCTCCATATGACTTTCATCAACTTGTAAAATCCTGTAAAACACTCTGGGGCAATCTGATAGGAATTACACTAAAATGTATAGATCAATATGGGGAGAAATGATACCTTAATGATATTGAGACCCCCCCCACCCAATAATATTACATATTTTTCTATTCATTTAGTTTTGAAATGTCATTCAACAATGTTCACATTTTCTACAAAAAGCTTGAACATTTTATGTTACATCTATTCCCTGTTGCTTAATATTTTTGTTGTTTCTATGAATGGGTTTTTTTTTTAATTAAAACTTTCTCCTTGGTTGTTTGCAAATAAGATTTTTAATAATTTTATGTATTTATCTTTTAATGTAGCAACTTTGCTGAACTCACTTAAATTGCAATTATTTGTGAATTTTCTGGTATTTCTCTAAATATGAAATTGTTGGAAAATAACCACAATTTAATTTTTTTCCTATCTAATCCTTAATTTCTTATTTATTTTCCTTATCTTACACTGGCTAGAACCTTCGATATTATGATGATCAGAAAGGGTGATAAAAGATGTCCTCATCTTGTTTTTAATCTTAATGGTGAAATATTAGAATTAATTAATGAAGCATGTTTATTAGGTTGAAATTCCACCTCTGTTCCTAGTTTGCTAAAAGTATGACTTTTTAAATCATGAACCAATGTCAAAAAATACTGAGTAGCTTTTTTTAGCATTATTGGAATGATTTTATGGTTTTCCATCTTTAATCTATTAGCAAGGATGTTACATTAATATACTAGCAATAACTGAATCACCCTTGAACATCAAGTAGGGATAAACTCCATTAGGTCACAATTTAGATACATGTGATTGGATTTAGTTTGCTAGTATTTTTTTGGGGGGGATTTCTATATCTATATAATTAGTGACATTAGTCAGTGACTTTTTCCCCCCTACACAGTGCCTTACAATACAGTACTAGATTTAGTAGTGAGGTTATACTAGCTTCATAAACTAAGTAGTGGATCTTTCTCTCCTTTTCTAAATTTTACATATTTTATTTGCATAAAATATGAATTATCTGCTACTTGAAGAATTGGTAAAGTTGCTTGTAAAGCATCTGAGGCTTTTTGTGGGACTAGATTTTTATTGATAATTTTTAAATTTTATATGGCATTATACTGGTTTTCCATTTATTCCTTTGTTGATTTTGGTAAATTATATTTTTCTAGAAGTTTCACTTAAGTTTTTCTTTTATTCGTAGAAAGTTTGGTACAAAATATTTTTGTATGCTTAAATAATGCCATTTTATCTATAGCAATCTCCTTTCTTTATTTCTAATTTTATTACTAAAATTTTTCTTTTTTTCTTGATCATCTCCCAGAGATTTGTTTTCCTTTACATAATTCTTCCCTAAAGAATCTATTTTTTTTTTGTTTTACTGATCAACTTTAATATTTTTTGTCTTCTCATCTATTAAGTCTATTTTGATGCCGGATATTTCCTTTAGGCTTACTTTGTTAATCTCCTTTCCTGAGTTGCTAGACTTGAAACTGTTCTTTTCTCCTTTCCTAACATATGCATCTAAAGGTATGTATTTCCCTGGAAATAATACTTAGGCTATTATTTTACAGATTTTAAGTTATGCTTTCATTGTTATTCAGTTCCATGTATTAAAAATTTCCAGTACAATGTCTTCATTGATTATGAATGACTTTAAAGCATGTTTTTAAATTTCCAAATGCATATTTTCACCTATCTAAATTTCAATTGTTGGTTTTGAAGCATTTAATGCTGTTATTTTATTTCTCTTTCAGATTGTTTTCTCTTCTGTGATCTTATCTGGGGTTCCCACTTGATCCCATTTGTGGGTTTTCCCTCATTGCAAATAATTTCGTGTTTGTTGTATTTTTCACTGAGAGCTCATTTTCAGTGGGATATTTTTCATGGGCTCCTTATGCTCTTGTCTGTGGTCATTTTCTTACAGGGTATTTCCTGTTTGTTTCTATTGTAAACTTCAGGGTTTCAATGGTCCAGGACTTATTTTTAGGTTCATCTCCCAATTTGTGATTTCTATTGCTTCGTTATTGAATAACGTTGGTTTCCAACACTGTACATGATCCAGTGGAACAGGTTCACACCTCCTCAGATGTCTATCACCACACTACCCCGGCCACCAAAGCACTCACAATCCTTTACCCTAGGCCATTGGACCCTGTCCCCCTTTATCCCCACACTTGCCACCCTTCCTCCCTCTCTAGCAGCCTCAATTCTGCAGTCATATGTCTGGGGTTTGTTTTAGCTTAGTTTTATCAGTTATTTTGTTTTTTTCTTTTCTATATCCCACAAAAAAAGAAATCCAGTTATTTGTCTTTCTCCTTCTGACTTATTTCATTTAGCAAAAATCCCTCCAGTTCCATTTATGTTGTTGCAAATGGCAAAAGGCTGATATCGAAGAGCTACAAAGAACTCCTATGCCTCAACAAAAATAAAACAAAAAACTCAGTTAAAAAATGGGCAGAAGTGCTAAATAAACACTTCTCCAAAGAAGCCAGGCAGATGAACAATAGGCACAGGGAAAAAATGTTCAACATCACTTATCATCAGAGAAAGGCAAATCAAAACCACAGTGAGATACCACTTCACACCAGTGAGAATGACCATATAAAAAAACACCAAAAAACTAGAAACAACAAATGTTGGTGAGGGTGTGGAGAAAGAGGAACCCTTTAAAACTGTTGGTGGGAATGTGGACTGGCTAGTCCCTATGGAAATGCCTTATGTTGTTTTGTTTTTTTTCAGGAGACATTGAAACTCCATTCCCAGCCAGGATACCCCCTGGGTTATTGAGGCCCTCAGTTTACATGCTTACTACTCTAGCATTGAACAGCTATATTTCTTAATTCCCTTTTGAGATATATTGCCATATATTGAAAATAACTTTTGTTATATTTTAAAATTTATATATTTTAAGAGTAGGAGGAATGTGTTGTCAGATCAGGTAAGCTTATTATATTCTCTGTAGAAGTTTATAAATGTAAGAGAAACTTCTTATCTCGTATTGAAAACTATCATTCCGAAAGTAAATTATTTTTGCAAATAATTGTTTTTTTTATGTATTAGCTTTCTTAAAACAGGGTACACATCATTATTTTAAATTAAGTTCAGAGAGGGGAAATCTAAGTATGAATTGCAGTTCTGTTCTAAGGTTTTCATGGAGTCTTGGAAAAAAGAATGAGTCCTGGCTGCAGGGAGAAAACATAATTCCATTTACTGTTGATTTATAGGAATATTTACATTTACATCATTGTTACTTCTCTGGACCAAGATCAATCGGAACTTGCTGGGCAGCGTAAAGCCAAGAAGCTCAAAGTGATGTGTGCAGCTTTGCGTGCCTAAAATGATGGATTTCGGCATTTTGATAGACTGACAAGCTTTGCACAAGTCTGCTTTTTCACTGAATTCTAAACATAGAAATGGGCTTCTTTCCCTACATGGAGAATAATAAGAATTTATTTCCCAAAGAACATTTTTCCTATTCTAAACCTGATTCCCTCTGACAGGATGAAGTTTTGGTCGGCAGTAGAGATTTCTGTTGGTTGTTCAGAGTGCCTCTACTAAAGCCCTGAAAAACTGAGTCATTCAAATTCATATGGATTCCCTTCTTTTTAAAAAAATTTCCTTTTTTGTAAGTTTACTAGTCCTGAAATTCTATTTTGTGTTACTGCAGGAACTCATCTTAAAAAGCAGTTAGTCAACTCAGATAATTTCACATGACAATGGTCTATTGTGAAATATCAATAAATGGACAGTTTAGGAAAGAACAGTAACTTGATTCCATGAGTGGATACTGGAAGGTGTTAGCTGAGCTTAGAAACCTACTATAACCAGGAATCTATGAGCATGTTTGAAAATTCATATATTTTGGTGCATTTAAAAGAGCTCCTTTAAGTAATTGATTAAAAAAATCTAAGTGGGATTCTCCCTAAAACTATGTAATTCTTTTCCCCAACTTTTGACATTGGTAAAGATTTAATTATTAAAAGAGTGACCATTTACTTTACCTTTTTTTTTTTAAGATTTATTTATTTATTTATGCATACAAGCTGGGGTACAGGCCAGAAGCGTGGGGTAGTAAGAGAGTTCACCAGAGACAGAGTGGGGAGCAGAACAGGCAGATCGACGGAAACACACTGCTGAGGGGAGCAACTGGAGGGGCAGGAGAGGTCTGCCATGCCATGTGGGAATCTCACCTGCTGGATGTCAAACTCCTGTCGCTGCCGACAACTCCGCTGTGCAGCGCTTAACCGTTGTGCCACCAGGGAGGCCTGCCTTACCTTAAAAAAAAATATTTGGTCTTAGAGGGAGACAGAATTATCATTTTATTTGTTTATTTATTTGTTTGTTTGTTTGTTTGTTTATTTATTTATTTATATTTTCTTACATTGTTGATCTCTCCGCTCGTGTAGTTGCCTTACCTTCTGTTAGAGCTTTTTTCTCTGGTTGAGTCAAAGGACTGTAGAAGAGCAGGGGCAAGGTGAGGGAAGGCTAGCCTCTTCTCTTGTTTCCTTAAGTGGACCATATGGGGCCAGCTCAAAAGCATCATCAGATAATTAAAAAATAAACTTTGGGGTATGTGAGCAGTTATTTCATTAAGGAGATGAACAGTTTAACAACTGGTTTTATTGTGTATTCCTGACACTTTCCCAGTAACACCGAGTCTCTAGTGCTTGATTAGTCCATACTTTTTGATAGTCTACTTGCCAGTTAATGCAGGCAATTTCTATTCCTGCACTTAGGAAGTAATACTTTCACTAGTGTAATACAGAAGCTATATTTGTGGCAAATATACTAATCACAGTAGTTAAGAAAAGAATAAAACTGCCTGAGTTCAAATTGCAGCTCTGCTCCTATTTATTGATAAGTGGTTAATCTTGACAAAGTTGCTTTAGAGTTTCATTTTGTAAAATTCAGACCATGGCATAATAGTAATACCCTCGCTGGGTAGCTGAGTGGGTTAAAATAGACATAGAGACTGTACCTCCCATAGTGAGCATTCATCGTCAGTCATTGTAATTAAATATGTATATATTCTGCATGGAAACCACTCTAAGTACCTAAAAATATCTGAAGTATAGCTCTTACCCACACACTAAAAGTTGAAACAGTATGTACCATCGTCTTGGAAAATAAAGTTGTTTATTCCTCCTGGGTAAGCAAGCAGTAGGTATGGGTTGATAATTCTATGGGAATCAAAAAAAAAATAATGCCTGTCTTTTTGGACTATAACCTCCTTAGGGGTGAAATCTAGACAACTCAATTTAAACATTAGCTCTTGCTGTGCTTGACTGATAACTCATCTTTCTTATCCATTGTTAAATGAGAGAAATCTGATTTTCACATCTGGGCAAGGGGAACTTAAACATCAGTTGTTCTCACTTCACGCTGCCTTGTCCGATTCCTTTAAGGGTCTTTGCAATGTCATTTTATCGTTGCCCTCCCAGTCTTTCGCTCTTCAGAATGGAGGCTTTTCCAACTGGAATTACCCACCCTGACTTTCGAAACACTAGGTTTTCCAGCTGGGAATGGAGTGTCTAAAGTGCAGAAAGCCTGTGCTTATGCATTTCTGCTTTGCATTAGGCAATCATGACTTATTGTTTTGAAGGCACTTACAGGACGGTTCAGACCCCTGGTACTGTGCAGCCTCTCCAGGATGGGTCGTTTTACAGAAACGGCTGTTCACTTGGCTTCTTAGGTTTAGAAATCACTTGGGTAAATCTTTAGATACACTTCATCACTACTATGTATCAAATGCGGATGATCTGATCCCCATCAAATGCATGCACAAAATATATAATTGCTCTTGAAAAGAAGCACAAATAATTTGCTGGTAAATATTTATTTTACCAGACCACATCCCACGTCCCCAGGCTGCAGCCTGTACTCTGCAGATGCTGGTAAAATCCACATTTTTAAAAATTGACTCACTGTGGTCCTAAATCAGTGGCTACTTCTAAAGCTTTTTTTTTTTTGAGTTAAAAGGTAATAAAAGACAGAGTAGAGGATTTTTTATTGATTCCACCTTTGTCTTCTCTGACAGCAGTTTCCATTACTCTGTGGACTGATTTGCTGTTGCCCATTAGACCTTATTTAAACCCTTGGAAATCTAGACCCTCCACATGTGAATGTTTTATTCTTACCTCTCTGATCCTCCTAGTGATGTTTTTTTTTTCTTTTTCTCTTTCCTTTGCAGTTGTGTGAGGATCAGTTATGTGTGTCAGATGTCCTCATTTTTGACATTCTGCTTTATCTTTTTGTGGCCATGCTCTCTGCCCCTCCTGCCAATCCTGTACTGTCATCTCTAGGTTTTTTCTGATTGCTTGGTCTAAAGTTTTCTTAGACCTGGCTCGTCACCCTCCTTGTCCCAGCAATTGTCATATTCAGTTCCACTGCCCTATACATTCTTGAGTTTAGAATTCAAATCTGTATATACATTGAAGACTATTCTCATATGTTGCGTTGGCATTCTAGCTTTCCTAGGTGAGCACCGGTATCCCCCTCCCCTCCCCTGCCCTGTCCCAATTGGATTATAAACACAAAGATAGGTTTTTATTTCTCTGTCATCTCATGGATGTTGAACAAGGACCCCACCATCCATGTCTGTACATAGATTTTGTTCATCTGTGTCTGACGTGTCTTGTTTTCAAATGATATAGTAAATACTAAGTATTTTATTATTGAAGGCAATGTGCAAAATAAGTTTTCAGAATAACTTTCATATATAGTATAAAAACAATATATTGTCTATGCTTGTTATCTTGCTTTTCCATGATCCAAAATTCTGGAGGAAAATTTGGGCAAAAACAGAAGAAGAAAATGGAGCAACTGGAAAAGTTTATCCTGAGAAGGTCAAGGTTAGACTATAGAAATATGTGGAAGACACCAAAAGGGGAAAAACTTTTCTCAACCTATATAATGTTCATATTTGTTTGTTCATTTGCTTTTAGTGTTCTTTTTGTGGCACTGGTACAGTGCATGTTACTGATGGTGCTTGACAAGTTGGGGCACTCTATTCCCTCACCTTCTTCTGGAGTCTGGGATGGAACTGTGATGAAATCAGGAGATTCTCAGTGGAGAAGTGGGGGGAAGACTCCCCAGCAGCTGAGGGCTTCTCAGAGGGGTTCTGGGCAGTAGCGATGACATAGAATGTTGCCATGCGTCCCTCCACAGTACCAAAGCACTTGGCGGCACAGGAGGCGTTGCTGACCATCTTGAGGGAGTTGTACTTCTTATGGCTCATGCTATTCACAAACATGGGGGCCTCAGCAGAAGGGGCAGAGATGGTGATTTCTTTGGCCCCATCTTTCAAGTGACTCTGAACTTCTCCAAGGTGGCGAAGACACCAGTGGTTCCACAACATGTTCAGCACCAGCATCACCCCATTTGGTGTTGGCAGGACCTCCTAGAAGATGGAGATGGACTTTCCATTGATGACAAGCTTCCCTTTCTCAGCCTTGATGGTGACATTGAACTTGCTGTGGTTGAAATTATACTGGACCATGCGCACCATGTAGTTGAGGTCAACTAAGGGGTCATTGATAGTGACACTGTCCACATTGCCAGGCTCGCAGTCTGACCAAATCCATTCACTCCAACCTTCACGATGATATCTCAGGGATGGTATCTGTAGAACCTGAGGAGCAGAGAGCCTGTTCATTTCATTTCATACTACTTTTGCCTCCTCAAACTAAATCATCACAAGAGAAAAAAGTTGGTATTTGTTTAAAAAAAGTACCTTATTAAGTTTTTAAATTTCTATTTATGGATATATTAATTCAGTTTCTATATGATCAGAGTTCTGAAAAGGGTTGATGAATCAATTTGACTGTCATGTGCCTGCTTAGCCTGCTAATGTATAGTGATTTATGAATATTGCAGTTATTCATAGCTATTTAAGAATGGAGAATATTCCAAGCATGCTTAACAAATCCATTATTCACATAAAACTGTATGTATCTGAATGACTCCTGGGATAATAGCATTCTTCATTCCACATGTTTGAAGATGTTTTCTTGAGACCTTCAATCTGTCACCCCAGTGGCGTTTGCTCACTCTGGGAAGAAGTGTCCTGGTGCCTAGAGTGACCCTTCTTAAGCCCTTTACTGTTCTTGGTATTAGGAAAAAAAAGAAAAAATTAGGAAAAAAATGATATTTACTTGTCAGGATGGGTACATACTTTCATTAAACTTCTAGAAAAAGATTTTACATGATATGCGTGGTAAGAAGTTGTGATTAAAGTTAGGAGCAAGCAAAGCTATCTGCTAACACCTCTGGCTGTTTTAAACTTTAAAGGTAAATAAGTGTATTATGATTGCAAATCTCAACACCCATTTATAAAATTCCTTCATCAATTGACTCAATAGAAATGTTTTAGTTCCTCTCATATGCAGGCACTATGCTTGGTGCTGGGACTGGTGATGATGAAAACAGTCTAACTTCAAGGGTCTTGAAATTTCAATAGGGTGACAGACGGTAGCAAAACCACACACACACACACACACACACACACACACACACACACACACACGTTAACCACTGTTTGCAGCAACTGCTAAGAAGGAAAGATCCACAGTGCTCTGAGAGTGTCCATGTAAGAGGGAGCTGGAGAAGTCTTCCTTACAGCATGAGATTTGAGCTGAGACATGAGGGAGGTGTCATTAATAAGTTTGATGGAGGTGTGAACAGGGGGACAGTAGAGGAAGTGTTATGGTTACATTTATGTGGCAACTTGGCTTGGCAATATTGCCCAGTTATTTATTTTAAAAGATTTATTTATTTATGCATACAAGAGCTGGGGTGTAGGCCAGAGGTGTGGGATGGAGAGAGGGTTCACCAGAGAGAGGGAGTGGGGAACAGAAAAGGCAGATCTATTGAAGTACGCTGCTAAGGGGAGCAGTGGACGAGACAGGAGAGGTCTGCTGCACTATGTGGGAAGCTCCCTGGCCGGAGATCGAACTTGTGCTGCAGTGGCTCTGGACAGGTTCAGAGTGCTGTGCTTATCCTGTTGCGCCACCAGGGAGGCCCAGTATTGCCCGGTTATTTGATTAAATACAGGTTTAGCTGATCCCATGAAGGTATTTTTTAAATGTGATTAACTTAAAATTTTTTCAGTTGATTAAATAAAGTGGTGAAATGCACATTAACTTTTAAGTCAGCAGACTTTGATTCCAGCAGACGTCCCACCTAACATAGGTGGGCCTCATCCAATATATTGAAAATATTAAAAGCAAAGACTGAAGTTTCTGAAAGGGAAGAAATTAGAATTCTGTCTCTAGACTATAAGCCCAAGTGTTCAGTCTTTGAACTCAAGATGGATGGATGGATGGATGGATGGATGGATAGATAGGTAGATAGAGATATATATCT
Source organism: Scalopus aquaticus (assembly GCA_004024925.1). Lineage (NCBI taxonomy): Eukaryota > Metazoa > Chordata > Mammalia > Eulipotyphla > Talpidae > Scalopus > Scalopus aquaticus. The sequence goes on from PVIJ01011396.1 coordinate 46,402, forward strand.
CCTTTGGTTCTGTTTCTCTGGAGAACTCCCACTAATACAGGAAGCACAGGTGCAAAGGCTCTGAAGTGGGAGGGAATAAAAAAAGGGACAGTATTGCTGAAGCATGAAGAGGTAGTGCTGGAGGATCAGCCAGGTCACAATTTTGTGTGGTGAAGCCCTTTATGAAGAGCTGGGCCTTTAAAACCAGCTGCAAATATTAGTTCCTTGAATATGTGTAATACTCAATTCTTTTAAATCACTCAATCTTCAACATTTCAAATTATAAAGAATTTACATATTATGCATTTTTACAGCTTTCTTACCATCATATAAGATTTCCATGAATCACTTACATATACTCAAATTTTCGTTCTTTTCCCTCTTCTTGTTTTTCCCTTTTCTATTTTATATAGTGTGTGACCTCTTGGACATTTCTTTTGACTTGTGCCCTTGAGTATTTCTGTTCTCTGAGTCTTTAGGTCCAACTTCACAATTGTTCCACAGTTTAACCACTTTCAAGCAGTTTTGCTTCTTCGGTACTTATCTGCAACATTTATTCCTGGGACCCCCAACTTTCTTTTTAGAAATGATCTGTCTCTCATTTGAAACTTTCTTGAGGTTCCATCAGTAAAGATGCCCAGTCTCCCCTAAGCTCATTTGTGCATTTGAATCTTGAGTGGCAGAGGCAGTGGCTGGAGTGGATTCACCCTCATGCCGTCTTCCTCAAGAAACGCTCCAGCTGTCCCCGCTGTGCTGGTCCTCAGTCTGCCTTGGTTTCAATCTTTTCTGAAACTTGATTTTTTCAGTTTTGACTTTGATGCTGTAAGTCATCTCATATACCCCCAGTAAATCCCCTTTCTCTTTAAATTAGCCAGGCACAGCTTCTGTGGCTTGCAGCCCGAGGAGCCTACTGAGTCAGGGTGGAAGAGTTTGGTCTGGCTGGAGAAAACTGTACATATGGGAGTAGCAGGAGATGAGGTGATTTGGGGCCAGGTTTTAAAGGATTCCAGGTAGATATTTCAAAGAACTTGGAAATAAAACTGCTCTCTGAGAAGTCATGGATGGAATGTACGTGGTGATGGAAAGGGTGAAACAAGAGCCAGTTGGGCTCATCAGTGAGTTAGTTGTTGAAGATTTTCAGACTTTCCCCCCAAATCCCAAGGAACATGCAATCTTGGGGAATAGCCTGAATTCTATATAGCACGAATCCTCTGTTTTGGCCCCACAAGAAATGACTGGTCAGCCTGGATTGTTGAAAATAAAGCTTCAGTAATGTTACGGACGAGTTTTCTGTGCCTGCAGAGACATGCACCAACCTGGTGGTCTTCTAGCATCCTCTTAAGATCCCAGTGGCCAAATGATTCACTCTCCTAGTGAACCCCATGGTCATAAAGAACCTTGTTAAAAAATAACTAATCATCCACCTCTGCTTCTGGGGGAGGAGTGTGCAGCTCAGGCCAAAATGAGGATTAGGCCTTGTCTAGAAGATATGCTTCAATGAAAATTAATGTGCTGACAATTTTGGTTCTTAAAGGAATCTTGCAAGATTAGTTAATACTGGTCCACTGCTGAGATACTAATCAAATTTCTGAGCTTATGAATCTGAGGAAAAGCCTGTAGACTGTAGTGAATTCCTTCATTCAAGCAGTGTGATGAAGTCAGAACTTCTTGCACTTTTGTAAAACCATGATTTTTCCCTATTCTATTTCACAGGCACAGGGTAACAACCCAAGAATGTTTTTTAGGAAAGAAGTGACAGCCTCAGAGTAGAAAGACTCCTGTTGCATAGCAGAGAGATGTTGGCCCAAGGGAGACCAGGTTGGAGGTCACTGTGAGAACCAGGGGGAAAGCTGGAGACCCGGATCAAGGCAACAGCAGTGGGGAGGGGTGGGGAAGCCGGCTGCTGACCTCCACTAGTGTCTTTAGGTCTCAGTGACCTTCTGAGTGGAAAGGGTGAGAGATGGGCTGGGATCAAGGAGAGATAAAGAATGCTTTGTCATTTTCCTTTCATGAAATTACCTTATCTGAATTTCCACAAACAATGCTGTCGTAATTGTGACACTTTGAAAACCAGAATCTGAATTAAATTAGTGCAATGTCAGCTCATCGCACTCAACCACGAATTCCCTAAGAGGTTAAGCAACATGTTGAATAAAGTGAAATTAATCCTTTTGAGCCACAAGTTGACATATGCATGTGCTCTGAATCCATAAACTAACTGTGAGCATTAGTAAAGGAAGCTGAAAAATGCATGTGAACACATCTGTATTCTGTCCTGCAAAAGAGCCTAGTTTACAATGTCATTTTCTTTTGTAGTGTTGAGCCTGGAGGAGGCGCTGAATGTTCACATTGCTGACCCTTGCAAGCCAATGTGTTGCTGATCGCGCCCCCGCACAAACTTGATGAAACTTTGTAATCAGGTCACTGTTTAATATGATTCACTCTCCTAAATTTAGAAAAGTCTGTGATTCTAACAGCCAGTGACAAAAACCAGAGAATTTCAAGTTCTAGTTGGCTGCTCTGGCTTACATTCCCCTCCAGGCAAAGCTGCAGCTGCCAGCCGAATTCATGAAAATGAGAGCCTGTTAGGAGGGAGCAGCCACAGGGGTGCAGATAAGAAGCTGCAGAGGATTAACTCTCCTCCAATTTGGCTTGATAGTTCAAATATTTCTTTTGTTTTAAAAATCTTTAAAAGCTGAAACTGCAAGTGAATTCTGTGACTTTTCACCAGCTTGCATGAAATAAGGGCTGTGTGTTATGTGATGGATTTGGGAGCATCAGCACAACCAGTCTTGATGTTGGAGACTTGCTGCTTTACTGGGTGTGAAATGGCTGCAGATTTGCCATTAAATTATAGACAGCAGTAGGGTCTATGGGGCTTTTGGAGCCCCGGGCCCAGATATTTTGAAAATCAGACCTCACTGGTGCATAAAAGAACCAGAAGCTTGTCTCATCTGACTCCTTTGGGCTTATCAACACTTACTTTTAGGGGCACAAAGAAGGCTTTGTGCTGCTGAGCTGATGGGCTCCGCTGGAGCAGTGTACATGGCAGGGGACATGCCAACAAAGTGAAAGAGAAAAAATAGAATGGTCGTGCAGACACTGTCAAAATGAAGTGCCATGTTTTTATTCCCTGTATGGGGCCACATCTTTATGCGAATAGGTCCAGGGACAAAATGCTGGCTTAGCTTCTTAAGTAAACACCTCCTCCCTTGTCTTCTCTCTGATTAGCCATCCTGGATTCAATATTCTTCAAATGATAATTTGCTTACTTTTATTAAGAAACAACACTGGTACCTTGATTGGGGATATTAAAAATTATATCTAACCTACTATATTAACATATATAGGTATAGACAGAGCTCATGCAAGGCCCTAATTTCCTGGGTTCTAATTCCCAGCCTGTATCTCTCAAAGTTTTTGCATTCAACATGGGTTTTCGAATACCGGAAATTTTGATGGCCATTCTCCAAGCACTAAATCAGACAGTAAAAACATCAATGTACCTACTCCTGTTGTAAAACCATGTCTTGCAGCACTTCTAAGTTATTGCAGTAGTCACCCACACCCTTCAGCATTGTGTAGCTGTTTCAGTAGATTTACTGTCCTACCCACCCAAATTCTCTTATAACTCATGAAGAGAGTTTATCACATTTCTAGTAAACACACTATCTTTCTATGAGTACTTTTCTTGTTAACACTTGTTCTAAACTTGTATTCCCTGCTTTGTACCACACTCTGCAAACCCATGAATCTCGACATTCCATCTGGTACACATTGCTGGAATAGTGAATTTTACTCTGTTGTAGCAAAAATAAATGTTAGAGATGAAAACTTGGCAGCTTACCTACATGGCTCTCGGGTACGCCCTGGCATACAATGCCTTCACATAATATTGGCACCTTGGGTAATCTCAAACAAGTTATAGAAATTTTGTGCCTCAGTTTCTCATTCTGCAAAATATAAGTGAATTTGGTTTCCATGGAAATCCCTGTAAGACTATTGCATGAGCTCTCTAAAGGCAGTTGGCTATGCAAACTTGCTATCGGTAGAATTCCCTAGGAACTGACTCTGAGACAGAAACCAGAACAAAGGTAGAGTTCTAGGGCTTATTCTTGAGATCAAGAGGTGTGGAAGGAATAGGACAAAGAGGGCACTGCAGAGGGAGGGAAGGGATGTTGTTCCATCTAATAAGAGTTCAGCCAACCTTGTGGGGAGACTTGAGGCTAGTATGGTCCTTTAGAGTTGTGTCAAGTTGGAGTGAGGGGACAAACTCTTCATCTAAGTGGGCCTGTCACTGAACACAGATTGCCCTAGGGTAGGGCAGTGACAATGGGTGAGATGGCGCTCTTCTACTGAGTCAATTCCGAGGGAGGGGGGGTCTCCATGGAGAAATGTCACCTGACAATGTTTGTGCATTTCATTGTATGTAAGTTTATTATCAAAAGAAAAAATAAGAAGAAAGATTGAATTCTGCTTAATGATTTTCATACAACTTAAGGGTAACTGTATTGGTGCATTTTACTTAGAAATATGTCAAAAATAAGATAAATTGGTGGGTAAAGAGAGCATATGGCTAAATGTAAAGACATGTGGTAAAATAAGTATAATAAAGAAACTTGTGGTACCATCTGGGTGTGGGTGTATGACTACACTACAAAATTCTTTCAACTTTACTCTTTGAAAATTGTCAAAATGAAATGTTGGTGTAAAGACTCTTGGGGGACAATTAGAGGAAATTCACCAAGGACAGAATACTAGGTAACATTAAGGAATTATTTTTTCTACTTTTCTTTGGTGTTTGAGGGGTATTGTGGTTATGTATGAGATGTGTGCTACAATTTAGTAGTGAAGTGTCAAAGTGTCTGCAACTCACTTGGGAATGGTTCAACACAAATTTAAATAGGGCAAATAGAGTCACATGTTAACAATTTTATAGAATCAGACCATGATTATTAGGATATTAATTGTTCATTTCTTTCATTATAAAATATTAAAAGATCAAGCAGTAGAAATAGTGATACAACATGTCAGAGGGCTGAGAATACCAAGAATGGAAACTGTACCTGAGAGATTTATAATTCTAGTTTAAAATCCAGTATTTCTTGCTAAAGATCAACCTTAGGTTGGTAGCTGTCAGAGCCAGTTGCTGCACCTGGTTCAGATTAAGGCATCAGTACCCTCTTCTTGCCTGCTGTATTATTTTACCTCTTTGGAGCTTTCTTATTTCAGAGTTTGAATGTGAACATCTGTGTTTATGACCTTTACTTTATGGTCCTGGTTCTGGACTACCTTATTAAGAAGTTGATGCTATATATAGCTTTCTCAACATAGGTTAAGATCTGGATTAATCTGAACTTGCTTCAATGGACATCAATTAAATATTTAACAACAAATTCACTAACAAAAGGAAATGCAAGTGGGAGAGGAGAATAACATAGCAAGGTGTCTGTCGACCAGCAGGCTTCGCTTCTGTTCTCTGGCAGTACCCTGAGAAATGACATAGCAACCCAGACAGCACACACACATTTGGGTCTGAGGATGAGTTTGGGGTCCAGATATTCTCACAAAGTTCAAGTAATCATGGCCACAGTGCTGCGAACGTATCAGGAAGCAACACTTGGCTATCTTCTTGGCTCATTTCGTGTTTGTGTCTGTGTCTGGGGATGCTTATGGCTGTGTGGGTTTGCTCCAGGAGCTGGAAGGCTTTCCTTGGAAAAATTAAGCTTTGCTTCATTTTACTGAAAATTCCTAGGCTAACAAACTTTCCTATTATGGAATCTAGTTCTCAAAGGATTTAGTGGTTGAAAATAGATAAATTTCTTGATAAAAATGTAAATCCAGTGAAGCTCAGAGCACCTCAACTCCCTTCATTTAAGTGGGTGCCCTTTATATTTCACATTCTAAATTAGTGGACCCTCAACCTAGTTGTCCCCAAGGATTTCATCAGGAGTTATTTTAAAATGTAGATTTCTGGGCTTTCCCCAAAATCAGAACTCTGGATTCTTGCAATCACTTTTAGCTACTCACGTTATCCAGATGGTGAGCAAGTTGTGCCTGACACCTTAGAGTGCATAAAAATTACCAAGATATCTTAAAATGAAAATTGTGATTCAAGTAGTTTTTTTTTGGGGGGGTGCCTCAAGATTTTTGTATTTTTAACAGTTTTTTTGGCCCTGATGTTGGTGTGCAGGCCTCACTGTGAGTAGAGAGAAATTAGATCATGTCCTGAAATTTTTTCCTTAAAATCAAAATCCAGGGTCGTGTTTTCCTTTCCAAAGAGCCTATTTGGCAGGCATTCAGCATGTGACAAACTTTCTTCTCACCTCTTTTCTTGATATTGCGTTGCTTTGAAATGTAGCTTGAACAGTTGATAGCTCAGATTAAGGGGACAGTCCACCTCAATTTGCCCAGCAGAGTCCTACTTCACACCTATTGACCTGACACAATTATTCATAGTCCCTCCACCACATTCACTCTTAGAAGTGTCTCCAATGGGAAAATAAATTCAAAGTGACTCTTTCTAAGCCCACAAACATCGAAAAGTGATATGGTACGTTGTCCAGAACATAGGTTGTTCAGCCAAAATCCTGTGTCGGTTGAAATCTTGGCTTTATTATTCCATACTACCTCTACAAACATGAGCAAGTCAAACCCCAATTACCTCACCTAGAAAGCAGAAGAGATTTATGATGAGGAAAACATAGAAAAGCTTCTAGCAGAGTGACTCCTAGTGGCATCCATTTATTGAGGACCCTGTCTTTTTCTTTTTTTTCTTAATGCTTTTGTAGAAGAACTGGGGTGTAGGTCAGAGGTGCAGGGGCGGGGTTGGTGGTGGTGAGAGGGTTCACCAGAGACAGAGTGGGGAGCAGAACAGGCGGATTTACTGAAGTAAACAGCTGAGGGGAGCAGAGGGTGAGACAGGAGAGGTCTGCTGTGCATTGTAGGAAGCTCCCTGGCTGGCCATTGACCTCAGGCTATATCATTGATAGCGCTAAGATTTAACCCCTATGCCACCAGGAAGGCTTGAAGATCCTCTCTTTTAATGGCCAGTGAAGTGGTAGCACTTTGGAAAGATAGAGATAGAGTGCTACTTAAGTTAAGATCAGAAGAAGTTATATTGCAAAGGTGCATCTGCTACTTATATTTCATTGCAACACTCATGACCCTCTTATAGAATCTGTTTCTGAATCCAGTAGTCCCTGTGATCTCCACGTTATCACATGCACTTTAGTGCAATGTTGATAATCTTAAGTCCTGAACTGGAGATACAAAGATATCCACACTGATTTGAGTTCCAACTATGTACCAGATCACACATACCTTCTTAGTTATAAAGAAGTTTAATCCATCTATAACCAGAAAGAGTTAACAGATTTCCTGGGTGAACTTCTACATCCAGTATTTTCGACCTAAAATCTCAGAAAGAGACTTTGATGTGACCACAGATATAAGCAGGGATAGAGAAAACCTAGCCTCGATTACCTCTTACTGCAGTAAACCCCCCATGAAAACATACCAAGCTGTTAAAGCAATTTGAACAAAATATAACTGATGATTGGTTTTGAGAATGTCCATCAACTGGTTATGCAGACTCACCTGAATAATCTCATGTTACTCTGCAGTAACATGACAGAGTATTTTGAGAATTAGAAATTTTGAGATGCCATTTGAGAATTATGGTTGGGTTTTAATTATTAGGAACCTGTCTGAGGCAGGCACATGCTGTATAAGCATTGCCTCATTGAATATCCAAAATAACTTTATGGAGTGAATAGTGTTATTATCTCCATTTTGCAGGTGAGGAAGCTGAAATACAAGAAATTTAGTTTCATGTGAGGCCACATTCCAAGTCTAAAATAGAACTGAGATTCAAACTTGGGTGAGTTTAACTCTGAGATTCTTATTCTTAATCACCATGTATGGTTTCTGCATGTTCAGTAATGCTTCCATTCTTTACAAATTCAAAAGCTGCATTTTCTTACTCTATAGTCTAGTGTGATCAAACTTGGAAACTGACCTTAGAAGTACAGATTGTATGAGATATATATCTAAATCTGGAGCAAAAATAGGCAACCCCTGTATTGACTTGGAGTTGGGACAATTAGACAAAAGTACACATATTTCAAGTGTATATATATATCTTTTTTTTAAAAAAATATTTTTTTATTGTTATTTATGTCTTTTACATTTTGTATTCCCCTTGGGTAGCCCACCACCAATTCACCCGTGATCCATCTCCATGGTCCCTTGTGTTCTTTTCTATTCCATTTTGTGCCCTTTTCCTTCCCTCCCTCCGACTCCCTCCTCCCCCCTCCCCCCAACTGATTGTCTCTCTCCCACCCGGCCTCCCTATAGTCCTGTTATAAGTGAAACCATTCGATATTTTTCTCTTTCTTTCTGGCTTATTTCACTGAGTATGATCCCCTCTAATTCCATCCATGTCGCTGCAAATTGCATGTGTTTATCTTCTTTCCATGCTGAATAGTATTCCATTGTGTTTATGTACCACATCTTCTTGA
>PVIJ01011397.1:0-16534 GCA_004024925.1 Scalopus aquaticus
GTGAGAGGGTTCACCAGAGATAGAGTGGGGAGCAGAACAGGCAGATCAGAAATACACTGCTGAGGGGAGCAGCGGGCGAGGCAGGAGAGATCTGCCACGCCATGTGGGATTCTCCCTGGCCGGGCGTCGAACTCGCGTTGCCGCTGCCGACAGCTCCACAGCGCAGCTCTTAACTGCTGCGCCACCAGGGAGGCCCAATGATGGCAAACTTAATCAAACATTCATACCACTAAACCATAAGTCAAATACTAGATTTGCTTAACTGTTTTAAACACATTAAGAAATAAACAACCAAAATTGTAATGATTACAGAACTGATCACTACTTGGTTACAAAAGTGTGTGTATGGTGTATTTAGATTTATTTCTCAATTGTCTTTATATTCTTATTTTTCAACATACTACCTTTTAAATTCTTGAGATATAAGACTTCAGTATGCCTTTCAGGGTGATCTAACCAAGTCTCTGGTCCAAGTGTAAGATCTGTTTTTTGTTTTTTTTTCATATTTATTTATTTATGCATACAAGCTGGGGTGTAGGCCAGTGGTGTTGGGGTTGGGGTGGGAGGATTCACCAGCAGAACAGGCAGATTGACTGAAGTAAACTGCTGAGGGGAGCAGTGGGCGAGACAGGAGAGGTCTGCTGAGCCATGTGGGAAGCTCCCTGGCTGGGGATTGAACTCATGCTGCAGTGGCTCTGGATAGCTTCACAGTGCTGCGACTTAACCCATTGCACCACCAGGGAGGACTGTAAGATCTGTTTTTATAGTTAGTCTTCATCTGTTGTCTCAGCTACAGATCACTGAAATTACTGAATTTGTAAATATGTTTTAGTTTTTTTGTGAACTAGTTTCCTCTGTAAATTCTTGTCAATAGTCTAATTGCTATTTATTTTAAAATAAAGAGTAGTGATATGTCTCTTGTGTTATATTGAACATTGAATTTTGAAAAACGTTTCATATCAATGGATTCCCTCTTGTATTACTATGTATCATTCAAACTGTCTTCAATAGAAGTAACAGAAGACATAATTCTCAACAAAAAGACCAGTTTTTTGTTTGTTTATTCTCATTAAACAGTAGGTCCAGGGGTGGGGGTACTTGTTGAATTGGTTAATTCATTGGCTTAATGGTGTCTTCAAGGACTTGATGCTTTTCGCCCGTCCTCTCTGTAGTCTCAGTATTTTGACTTTTTTCCCCTTAAGAGTTGTCATCTCATGGTCACAAGATAGTCACAGTCCAAGTATCACAAAAGGTAGAAGAGAAAGTATCTCTTCTTTGTGTCCCTTCTTATGATCTAAGAAAAAAATTCCCAGAAGCCCTTCTCCCTGAGCTTCTCACTTCTCATTGGCTAGAGTCACATGACACTTCCATTCTTAAAGCAATCTTTGGCAGAGGCAATGGGATTACTATGTTGGCTTATATCAGCTCAGATTTAGTTTCCTGGGACTGGAGTTCCTTGGAGGCACATAGGCTATAAAAGCTGGGCTACACAGCAAGAGAGACTATTAGGAAAACAAAAAGACACCCTACTGAATGGGAGAAAATATGTGCACATAACACATCTGACAAAGGGCTGAGGTCCAAAATATATAAAAACCTCATCTAACTCAACAAAAAGAAAACAATTAACCCAATCCAAAGGGCAGAAGAACTGAATAGACACTTCTCCAAAGAAGAAATATAGATGACCAGTAGAAACATGAAGAAATGTTCATCATCACTTAGCATTAGGGAAGTACAAATCAAAACCAAAAGGCGGGGCCTCCTTGGTGACACAGGGGTTAAAGTCTCAGCTCTATCAAGCTATTACCAGCCACTGTGGCTTGTGTTCGATCCCCAGCCAGGGATCTAACTGACATGGTGCAGCAGACCTCTCTTGTCTGGCCCGCTGCTCCCCTTAGCAGTGTGTTGCAATAGATCTGCCTGTTCTGTTTCCCACTCTTTCTCTGGTGATCTCTCACTCCTCCCCCCCACCCCCTGCACCTCTGGCCTACACCCCAGTTCTTCTATGCATAAATAAAAATTTAAAAAAAAACCCACAATGAGATACCATCTCACACCCATGAGAATGGCCCACATGAAAAAACAAACAAAAACAAAACCCCAGAAATAACAAATGTTGCCAAGGAATTGAAGAAAAAGGAAGCCTCTACACTGTTGGTGGGAATGTAGATTGGTCTAGCCACTGGGGAAAAAAATATGGAGGTTTCTCAAAATATAAAAAGTGAATCTATCACATGGCCCAGCAATTTTACTCCTAGGCATTTACCCAAAGAAAAAAGACTTATTTGAAAGGATATGTATTCCCATGTTCATTGAAGCCCTTTTTACTATAAACTAAGTTATAGAACCAGCCTAAGTGTCTAAGGACAGAGGTCCTTAGACCTCAGAAAAATGTGGTACGCACACGCACACGCACACGCGCGCGCACACACACACACACACACACACACACACTAGAATATTACTCAGCTCTAACAAAGGATGAACTGCCATTTGAGATAACCTGAATGGAACTGTCGAGGATAATACTAAGTAAAATAAGTCAGAAGGAGAAAGCCAAGTACTGACTAGTGTCTCACTTATATGTGGAATATAGAGAAACATAACGAAAGTCAGTCAAAAACAAATCAATAATAAGCTCTTAACATCTGTCAAACTGAGGCAACCAGTGGAGGAGGTGGTGGATTGGGACGAGGGCCCCATGGAACACGATGGAGGGTTGTTGGGGCACTGGTGGTGGACAGGGTGTGAAACGATAAATCTGAAGAGGTTTGAACCTATAATGCCCAGAGCAGATGCAAATATGTTAAACTACCTCAACAAATACAATTTTGTGGAAAAAACCCCAAACAATAAAAACCCCAAACACAAAAGCTGAGCTTCTATTAATAAGGCAAAAACAGAATATGGACTTTCACTGTGGGGTAGTGAACCTTAGCTATACCAAAAGAATGAGAACAGTTATTTTATGATTGAAGAAACTGAGGCACACAGTTTTTAAGTGACTTGGTTCCAAATTTCAGAGAATAAGAGATTGTAGTACCAGGTCTAGAATGTTAGTGACCATCTTAGGGTCTTTAGACATTAATTAGAATAACAGGAATATGTAACAGATATTCCAGGAAGGCATCACCTCTCTGCTGAGCGTCATTGTTCCGCCTTCCCAGCTCCTGTCCTCTCCCCCCAGAGAAATGACAAGACCACATATCTCAGCTTAGCCTATCTGCTTATCCTGGTGAAAATATAGAACTTGGCAAATCAGCATTTTTCTTTCCTCTTAAAGAAACAATCATTGTATTGTGTTTATTTACTTTGTTATGTTTCTTTTTTGACTTTGGATTGCATTATTTTTATTAAGGCCAATCAATCCCCAGGCCCCAAAGAGAATGCTAAGTGTTTGCTTGTGTGTTTTGCTCACTGGCACGGGTTATGAGGTAAAGAGGGATTGTGATTCCAGACCCAGGCTGACAAAAGGGGGGAAAGCCCTTGCTTCCCCATGCCCACTTCACTGAAATGTTCGGAGGATGAAATGAAAGTACCTTTGAGATTACACCCAATAAAAGAATTTAAAATTTTATTTATGTAGTTTCTTAGATACTAGCCTTTGACTCTGCATTTACTCTTGGAATTGGTGTATGCATAGGTAGATAAGTTAGGACTCATTTAATTGAAAATGAGAAACCTCTATACTAACCAACCTACTCCATGGCTATTGGACTGGACCCATTGCTCTCTTTACACCCCCAGTCCTCCTGACTTCCTTTTTCCATAGCATTTACCACCTTTTAACATGTTATAATATTTCATCATCTTTTTCTTTTTCAGTACTGAGTTAACATTTGTTTACAACACTGTATACAACTGAGAGGTGCAGGTTTACACCTCTTCAGATATTTGTTATCACACCACATCCACCACTAGGGCACTTATAGTCCTCCACCATAGTCTATTGGGCTCTGCACCCTTCCTCTTTCCCGGGGTAGCCCTGGTGAGAGAGTTCTTGTGAGTGCTTTTGTGATGCCATGTGAATGGAGCTATTACTGTACCACAGTATTGAGGAGTTATTTTGAAAAGGTGAAACCCAGCCTTGAAAAAGTTGGTAGGATTTTAGCAAGTTGAGATGGAGAAGAGAATATGTTGCAGGGCCTCCCTGGTGGCACAAGGGGTTAAGTCTCAGCCTATGAAGCTATCTGCAGCCACTGCAGCATGAGTTCGATCCCCGGCCAGGGAGATTCCCACATGGTGCAGGCAGACCTTTCCTGCCTAGCCCGCTGCTCCCCTCAGCAGTGTATTTCAGTCAATCTGCCTGTTCTGCTCCCCACTCTGTCTCTGGTGAATCCTCTTACCCACCCCCCCATCTCTGGCCTACACCCCACCTCTTGTATGCATAAATAAATATTTTTTTTAAAAAAAGAATATTTTGCAAGAGAGGAAATCAATGAAGTGAAGGGACAGAAATGTGAAAATGCAAGGCATTTTCTAGACATTTTGAGTGTAAATTTTAGCTGGAATGGAGAGAATGTGGGCAGTGGTGGGTGTTATATCAGAGATGGTCATGGTTGGTGTGTGAAGAGCCTTAACGACCCCCATTTTTTGTCTTTTAGTCAATTCTCATGTAAGTAATTTTTCTCACTAATTGTGGAATCTTCTAACAGTAATTCCTTTGGTACCTATATGAACATTTGAGTTCTAAACGTTTGTCTTATTGTTTTTCATTGGATATAGTTTTTTAAGGAATTGTTTTAGAAATACTTAGAGAATTATATTTTTATAACAATACAATGAATGCCATGTACCTACAATAAAATCTAAGTGTTCCAAATATGTATGAAGACTCAAACTATTACTTTAAGTATTAGTTCTAAATAGTCATAAAAGAGATAAATGCACCAAGATATTTCAAACCTTATAATGGTCCCAAACTGAATTAGCCAAGTGTTCAGTAACACTGAGTAAGGGACACAGCTATGAGATGTCCACTGTTTGGAATTTTATGTAACCATTAGAATTACATATGTAAATAATAAGAGCTAACATTGAGCCATTATTAGCTCATTTTACATTTTTTTTCATTTAATCCTCAAAACAGCTCTGCAAGATAGATGATGAATGATATCTTCTCTCATTTTACAGATAAGGAAATTGCTGACAACCTCCACTCTTTTCACTTTATATAATAGTTTTGCCTTTCTGAGAATACCATCTAGTTGGAGGCAAGCATTATGTAGACTTTCAGAATGGTTTCACTTAGCATTATTTGTTTTGTGTTTAGAGTTCCTCTATGTTTTTTTCATAGCTTAATAACTTGTTTCTTTCATTGCTGACTATTACTCCATTGTATAGCAATACCAGAGCCTTCTTCTCTATTGGCCATCTCAGTTGCTTCCAAGTTTTGTCATTGTGAAGATAACTGCTATAAACATTTGTGTGCTGATTTTTTTGTGGACACAACTATTAACTCATCTGGGTAAATACTGAGGAGAGCAGTTGCTGAATTGTGTGGTAAGCCTGTGCTTAACTTTGGAAGAAACTTCAAGAATATATTCCTAAGTGGCTGTGTCATTTTGCAGTGTTCCTGTTACTCAGCATTCTTGCCCACATTTGGTGGTGTTAGTGTTTTAGATTTTAGCCATTTTAGTAAATGTGTAGTGGTTCACATTATTATTTTAATTTGTGATTGCTTAATGACGTATGATGATAAACTCTTCCCATATTCATTTGTCATCTGTATATCTTTGCTGAAAGAGTGTTCGAATCTTTTGCCTATTTTTTAATTGAGTTTCTTATTGTTGAGTTTTAAGAGGGTTTTTTTTTTAAAAGAGTTCTTTGTAAAGTAGACTTACCTTTTTTTTTCATGGCTTGCACTTTTGGTGTTGTATCTAAGAAATAGTTGCCAAACTCAAGGTAACCTGTCTTTTCTTGTGTTGTCTTCCAGAAGTTATAGATTATACATTTAAGTCTGTGATCCATTTTGAGTTAATTTTTTGTTAAACTTGAGAGGTCTGTGTCTATGGCCTTGCTTTTTTTTCCCTCCATATTCCTTCCCCATTTGTCGAAAAGTCTGTCTCTTACCCACTCAATTGTCTTTGTTTCTATGTCAGAGATCAGTTGATTATATTTATGCACTTCTGGGTCTCTATTATGTTCCATTCACCAATGTAATTTTACAATAATACAACTATTGTAGCTTTATATTGTGTCACTGTAACCAATATTGGTGGCATGTCGGGAATTTTGAGTAAACTTAGTTTATTATTTGCTTCATTTTATACAGGATATATATTATTGTAACTTTAAAATATAAAAGACCAGTGATTAACAGAAGGGAAGGAGAGGGAAAGAATGAGTAGAAGGGGTCATTTGGTTGGTGGTGGATGTAAATGGACATTTGGTGGCAAGAGTGGTGGTGAGAAAATGTAATCTTGGAAACTATACTGTGTTGTGGACTAATGTTACTGTAATATGCATACATACATCCATACCACACATTGCAAGCACATAAAAAATAAATAAAAATTACTTAATGCAAAAAGTGGTCCAGTATATATGTGTGTGTTTGTATGCACAATATTTATTATAAACAAAAATGGCGTAATATTTTGATACTGTTCTTTCTTTTCACTTATGTGGTCCTATCTATACCTGTAAGTCATCCACAGTTTTTCATTGTTTAAATGATACACGAAACATCTTTTCTTTCTTATTTGATAAGAACTTTCTGCCCCAGACCAAGGATTTCCAACCTTTTCTACTCCCCTGGTTGGCTTAGGTTTGTCAGATTGCTTCCAACGCTGAATACTATTTCAACTGTTTGCATCTTTCATCTCTTTCTTTCTTTGATTCATTAGTCTAAAAACAACCTCTGCTTGCCCCATCAAATAACATCCCTCTCTTTCAAGTAATCTTTTACATAAATTTTACGTTATAATATCTCCATTTCGCCTTTCCCATTTACTCCATAGTTTCCTGCTATCTGAATTTCACTTTAACCATTCTACCAAATCTATAAGACCCAACGGTAACACTGACCTTAGTATCAAGACAGTAATGCTTGGCTTCTATGGGGCCATAGTCCTCCTATTTCTCCAGAGTGTTATAGACACTATTATAGACGTTCTCTCAAGGGTTCCTTTGGTCAAGTCTTCCCTCTTCTCCTGGTTCCTAAATGTGGATATTCTAAGGATCACTACTTTGTTTTTAATTTTTATATTTTCTCTTTTGATAACATTGTAGCTTCAGTTACAACTTGTATGCCAGTAACAAGATGGCTATTTCCAGTCCAGCGTCTTTAAGTTCACATCTCAACCTTCAACTTCCTGATAGACTTTTCTACTGATTTTTCCTTCAGTGCATTAAACTCGTTATACTCCAAACGAAAAGCCTCCATTCCAAATCTGCTCCTCTGCCTATGTCATCAATTTCAATTAACAGTATTGTCCAGCATCATTTTCATCCTGGCCCACTTCTCCCCAGTTTCTACATCCAGTTGAATGTTTCCAAATCAGATTGGTTTTGCATCTATATCTTTTCCATCTATCACCATCATTACATATCCTTTGCCTTCATCACCTCTTCATTAAAATATGGCAATAGTTTTCTCATTGAACTTGCTTCCAGTCTTTAAATCTTAAAATCATTTTATACACAGTAACCCAAATAACCCTCCTAAACATAGTTTTGTCACTTATCACTTTACTTTTTTTAAATAAATGACTTTTTTAAAAATAAGGATTTATTTATTTATGCATATAAGAGCTGGGGTACAGGCCAGAGGTGTGAGAGGATTCACTAAAGACAGAGTGGGGAACAGAACAGGTGAATTGACTGAAACACACTGCTGAGGGGAGCAGCAGGTAAGACAGGAGAGTTCTGCTGTGCCATGTGGGAAGCTGTCTGGCTGGGGATTGAGCTGGTGCTATGGTGCCTGCCAACAGCCTAATAGTGCTGAGACTCAACCCCCTGCACCACCAGGAAGGCCCACTTCCCACTTTAGAAACGTTCAAGATTTTCCAGTGGATACACAAAAATATTGTTCCTAGAAGTTAGGGTGAAGAATAGGAAAGAAGGAAAGAAAGGAAGGGCTGCTGATGTGTGTGTAGGAGTCCAAAGACCTAGAGAACCAGAAGTTTTGATATCTGAGGGAAGGAGAAGATGGATGTTTCAGCTCACAAAAGAGAAAATTTATCCTTTTTCTTCTATTCAGACCCTTACTTGATTGGATGATGTCTACCACTTTGGTGAAGCAGATCTTTATTCAGTCTACTGATGCAAGTGCTAATCTCTTCTCTCCGCACAGACATCCCAGAAATAATGTTCACTGGCTCTCTGGGCATCCCTTCACCCAGTCAGATACATAAAAGGAAGAAGTAGACACACAAAAATTTACCATCACAAGGTTCGCTTGTGACTTGGGATTGTGACATAGCCTAGATCCCTCTTCCCTTTTTTCTCATTGAAATATATTTCACATATAAAATACATTTTTTTAAAGTATAAGATTCAGTGGTTTTTAGTGTATTCACAGTTGTTCAATCACCACCATGATCTAATTTCATAATATTTTCATCTACCTTAAAAGAAAGCTCATACCTATTAGCCATCATTCCCTATTCCTCCCCACTCCCCAGTCCCTGGCAGCAACTAATCTTTCTACCTCTACAGATTTGTCTATTTTGGATAAACAGATAATTAAATATGTGACCTTCTGTATCTGACTTCTTTCAGTTAGCACAATGCTTTCAAGATTCATCTATATAATAGAATATACCTGTATTTTATATTTTATCAATTGATGGTAATATTAGTGGTTTCTACTTTTTAGAATTTATGAATGATGCTTCTAGAGTACTCACCTATAAGTTTTTCTGTGGATGTATATTTTTAATTCTCTGGTGTATAGTTGAAAAAGTGGAATTTCTGGGTCATAGTAACTCTATGTTTACTTTTTTGGGTATAGCCAAGTTGTTTTTCAAAGTGGCTGTACCATTTTACATTTCCATCAGCAGTGTATGTGGATTCCACAATCTCTGTATATTCACCAACGCTTGTTATTGTTTGCCTTTTTGTTATAATCCTCCTACTCAGTATGAATTGGTATCTCACTGTGGGTTTGATTATTATTTCCCTGACTAATGATACTGAACATTTTGTGTGTGTATTGACTATCTGCAGATATACTTCCCATTTTTCAATTGATTGTCTTTTACTGCTGAGTTGTAAGTATCTTTATACATACCTATCTCTTATCAGATTGAAGATTTGCAAAAATTTTCATGCATCTGTAGGTTGTCTTTCCCTTCTGGGTAGTGATCTTTTGAGCACAAGATTTTGTATTTGGATAAAGTACCAATAATCTATTTTTGCCTTTTGTTGTTTATATTTTTGGCATCATATGTAAGAAATCATTTCCTAATCCTAGAGCATGAAGAGTTACACCGATGTTTTCTGGCAAGAGTATTATGACTTTAGCTTTTACATTAGGTTTTTGATCCATTTTTGAGTTGTTTATTGTACATGGTGTGAAGTATGGCTCCAATCGCCTTCTTTCATATGCAACTATCCATCACTATTTGTTGTAAAGGCTATTCTCCTCCCCCTCATTTGATTGTCTTGTTGCTCTTGTCAAAAATCAACAGAACATAAATGTAATGGGTCTGTCCTTAGGCAGTACCACATTTCTTAATTATTATAGCTTTGTAGTAAGTTTTGAAATTGGGAAATTCGAGTCTTCCAACATTGTTTTTCTTTTTCAAAATTATTTTGGTTATCTGTAGTCCCTTACATTTCCATGCCTTTTAGGATCATCTTGTCAGTTTCTATAAAAGATGTTGCTAGGATTTTGATGGTAATTGCATTGAATATATAGATCAACATGGGGAATACGGCTGTCTTAACTAACCTCCTTTTTGCATATGTTGATATCAGTCCCATTTCTTGTCACTTGTTTCATTGTAGATTTTTACAGACATGCTTTTAAGTTATATGCCACTTTTTGGAAAAATTATTAAGTCAAAGGCTAAAGCAACTTTCAATTTTTTTGCCCTAGAAATAACAAATTTTAAATGAAAGACTTTTCTGCCTCTATGTTTTAATTATTTTTTGCAACATAAAAAATATTTCACTCCTTTAACCACATTCTCTTAGTTACCTAGTCAGTCTAGTGCTAGTTAGAATTCTTTTAGGAAACATCACCACCTTGTGGATGTTTGAGGTTTCATTCCTACAGAAATACCTGACATGCCCCAAAGCAACTTAGATGGAAAGTCCTAGGGGTTTACAGATTTGGAAAAGGTGAATTTAAATACCAGCTTGCTAATTGTACACTTTGGTTCATCTTAATAAAATGATTATAAATATGTATATAGCCATGAAAGGGAATATCACTTAGCAAAAACATGTTTTCCTTTTTTTTTTAAATATGCAGCCCTCAAGCTTTATTTTATAAAAGTAACAGGTAAAGTCAAGCAGGCACTCAAATTATGAAAACAAATAACTAGTAGAAATTTTATTTTATTTTTTTAAAGATTTATTTATATTTATATATTCAAGAGCTGGGATGTAAGCTAGAGGTGGGGGTGTGTGTGTGTGAGAGGACTCACCAGAGACAGAGTGGGGAGCAGAACAGGCAGATTGACTGAAGTACACTGCTGAGGGGAGCAGTGGGTGAGGCAGGAGAGGTCTGCTGCACCATATGTGGGTCAGCAACCTGGCCAGGGATCAAACTCAGGCTGTGCGGTGATAGCTCTGAGACCTAATCCTGAGGCCACCAGGGAGGCCTGCAGTGGAAATTTGTATGGAACCACATGTGATCTGGAACAACTAAATCAACCCTGAGAAAAGAGGACAAAAATGGAGGCATCATGCTCCCTACCTTCAACCTATACTGCACAGCAATAGTGATCAAAACTGTGTTATTGGGATAAAAACAGACTAGTTCTGTGAAGATGTGGAGCAAGTAGATAAAAGTATGGTGTGGTGGCAGAAGGGAGGGTGTCCTGGATGTCGGGGGCGGGACAGCTAATCAAAAGGACCTGCTACTTTAAGACGAGGAGGTAGTTGTTTCAGGGCGCTGAGCTTTCTTTCCCAACTACACCCATGGCCTCCACCATCGTTTGTGTCCATTATTATTATTTTTTTGGGGTCCATTCTTCAGTTCCTGAGTTTTTAGTCTTAAAAGTCTCTCTTTAAAGGGTGGGGAACATGGACCTGAACCTATATGCAAAGGAAAGCTAAGTCCTGCCACCACCCAAGGTAGAACTAAAGAGAAGTAGTTTAGTAGTTACCCTTTGTCACCAGGGCAATAGTGACACCAGCCACTGTACAAGGCTATAAAGATCTTGACCGCTGTTCATGTGGACCCAGTTGACTGGTTATAACCAATCTGGAAAGAGCCTGTAAGAAATGTTTATTCTTTCCACTACTATCAACTCACCATCAGCATGCCCTCACTAATTGTGTTCTAAATGCGAAAAAGTATGAAATAGTGAAAACAAATAACATGGCACACAATCTCCCCACTGTGCCTTGGTTTGAGTTTTATCTAGGATAAAAGTTTGTTTTACTTCAGGCGTCTCCATTCTATATCTGCCTTCCAGATTTAGCTCAAATATCTCTTCCATCAAGGAATCCCCATCTGAATTCATCCCTGCTCTTTGGGGCTTCTGTGGCACTTAGATGAAACTCCATTGCGGCAGCACCATGCCCTGCCCAGCAGATACTAACATCCCCTTACCTCATACAGAGTTACAGGCAGCAGTTGGGATCAAGAGCGTGGGATTTGGAATCTGACAGACCTAGGTTTGAGTCCTGAATTCCCATCTTTTCTTGAGGTTGGAGCTGACAAGCTACTCTGAACTTTGATTTCCTCATTATTCAATGTGCATAATGAAACTGACCTGAGAGAGCTCATCAGAGAAGACAGGGTCAAGGAGTGGTAGTAGTTACATTTATTATGGAAGAAAAACACTGCTTTATTCACTGTTGCTTTCCAAGTGTGCCCAATTCAGTGCTTTACACATTCAAAGAGTTGCTAAATATTTACAATTTCTAAACAAAAGTCGAAGAAGCGAATATATTTTCGGAACAGGGTGAGAAGAGGTAGTTCAAACAAATTGCCTCCCCAAATGATTTAGGGAATGAAATATTTATGGTTGAATAATTGAATAAAGACCAAGACTTAAGGCTCATCTATCTTTATCTTTTTTTAAGTTGTGGTAAAATGTACATAGCATAGAATTTATCATTTTAACCATTTTCAAGTGTCCAACTCAGTGGGATTAATACCTTCACCCTGTTGCATACCCATCACCGCTAGTACTTCTTTTTCTTAAACACAGAAGTTCCCTGGATGATACCTAGGATATGGAAATGGTGCTTTAATATATTTGTTAAAGAAATATCATAAATTTTACTCTCTTCAGAAATAAAAATCTTTGTAAGATTCTGTATTTCCCAGAGCTCTGCACATTTAAATCAGCTAAATTATAATACAGTGATTTAAAAACAAACTTGGTAGTTTTAATACTGGCTCTCCCACTAGCTTCAACAAACTTGACCTTGGACAAATGATCCTTTCTGTATCTTAGTTTTCACATCTTAAGAGGGATCATTGTAATAGTATTTATCTTAGAGAGTTGTTGGGATGATTAAATGTCTCAGTCATGCCTAGTACAGAGTACTTGCAATGTAAGTATTATATACTTTTTTGTTATGTGAAATAATGTTTTTCAAGCTTCTTTCCTGCTGAATTGAGGGCGGTGTGAGGGCAGAGAATTTATGTTTTGTGTGCTATTAATTGACTTCCTCGCAAATACCTCCAAATGGGCTTTTAGTCCACTTCGTTTCCCCCTCCCTTATTTCATTTTATTTTACTTTTTGCTTAAAATTTCTGTTTATTTGCACATGAATTTATTTGTGAATGGGTAAAATGGCTGACTGATTTCCATTTCGTGAACTTTGGGTTTTATTTTAACGGTTCAATAAGCTTGGGGAAGTAGATGTTTAGGAAAATCGACACTTCCCTTTTTCACTCACTGACTGAACTGACCGGGGAGAAGACTAGAGCACTCAGCACCTCCCAGGCGTTCTTAGGCAGGAGTCCTTGGCCTTACTAAGAAAATAAAAACTCTACACCTCTGCAATAAAAAAGGTGTGAATTTGCCTTTAGGGGACGCTGTTTGTTAGGTTTTCTTAATTCCAGGGAAAGGGGAGGGTCAAAAGGCTCCCGCGGTGGTTACATCAGCAGGAAATTAGGAACGAGCTCCGTGCAGATCCCTTTCTCACACAGTCAACACAAGGTCTTGCGTTCTCTTACTTGGTGAATGAATGTTCTTTGGAACTCAGAAATCGCCGAGGATTCTAATTTTTAAAAAACTTTTTCAGGCATTTTTCTCAGAACCATTAACTTCCAGAGGATCAGAGGAATTTGTTCTGAAGGTATGTAATTAACACCACCCGGGACCCCCACCTCCACTTTCCAGCCCCTTCTGTTGGGGTCCTATATTTCAGCCTTTCTCTTTCTTTATGTACAAAAACTTACAAAAACCTCATTGCCAAGACTGGCAATTTCTGCCCGGATGTATTAGCTAGTCCTGGAAAATGAAAGTTCAAAACTACCCAGGAAGTTTTCTACTAGTTCGCCAAGGAGCAAAGTTTGATAAAGGGATATGGGATCAGAATCTTTAGGAAACTGCGAGGCAAATGTCTCACCTTAAAATAGGACGATGTCTTCAGAAACCTATTATTCACTTTCTATTATCACACGGCTACTAGCAGGCACGATCTCACCATGATCACATTAAGGATGACTTTTTTGGTTTTCTAACAAAATGTGCAAAATTTCTTTTGCTTATAATTTGAAAAACCCAAGAACCCAGAAAACTATGTTATCTATATCACCTAGATATAAGCACTCTTTATTAATGTTTTGTTTTTTTTTTGCTTTGTTCTCCTTCCTTTAGAAAGTCATGTCTGGTTTCTAAATAGTCTTACATAGTGAATATATACCTCAACTCCTTAGAAAATGAGTGATATTGTATTAAAAAGTTTTGCCGATTCATTCCTTCTCTGAATAGAGTGAAATTTAGTGTAGAAAACACCATAAACTGGTAAATTGGAAACACTTAGGTCATTCACGACTTCCTACACTGATTTGGTGGAAATGAATTGAGCTCCTAACAGGAGAAACTGCGTTGTTTCACCCTCCGGTTGACTAGCTCCCACTGTGGACATTTTGCTTTAGGAGAAATCGCAGTAAATTGAGTTCCCATAAAAACTCCCTTCAGACCTTCTAAAGGGTTAACTGGAGTGCTGGGGTTGAGTTTAATGAACTTGCTTTCAACCCTTGCAAAAATCGCCCTTCTCCGCACCCCTCCCCCCACTTCTAGAAAAATCTAACGCCTGCAGTAGGGGAGGCCTGGATTTGGTGGATGGTCTGGGGAATAAGGTCTGTATCCCCACTCTGTAACATGCTGCTTGCCTCTTTTCTCTTCCAGACTGGCCATGACGTCTCAAGATCAGAGTGCCAATTCTGTTTTGGATAATAGCTTTCGAACAAAGCTTCTGAAGATCGATTCACAACTTGTGGAGGAAGATGTGGAACGTTTAAGGTATCTCTGTCAAGACTTTGTCCCCCCAAAGAAACTGGAGAATTGCAAGTCAGCCTTGGACATTTTTGATCATCTCTTGGCTGGGGAGCAGCTGAGTAAGAAAGACCCCTTCTTCCTTGCGGAACTCCTCTACACCATCAAGCAGAAGTCGCTGCTGCACCACCTCAGCTACAGCAAAGAGCGAGTGAAGGGTTTGCTGCCCACTCAAGGGAGGATCTCTTCCTTCAGGTAAGGAGGGTCTGTGATCAAAACAGGAGGACTTTCCATTTAGGGTTTCTTCAGGCCATGGGGCTTTGAGAAGATTCTGGGATTAAAATCTCCTCCTTATCTGCCTCCTTGGATGAGACAGTAATTCTAAACCAGGATTTCTCTCAGCTTCATGTGCTAATGAGATGAGAGATTGCAAAGCCAGCAAAGCTTTAAAACCCAACTCTGGGCCTTGCAGTGGCTTCCATTTATTGAGCAAAAATGAATCCTACTTCAGCAAAGCAGGGACCCATGGTGTCCTCTTTCCCAGCTGCCACATTCTCAGACATTCCTTTCTCCTGTGAGTTAGTTATATGTCACTGTATCTAGGAATTTGAGAAGAGAGTAATGCATACTTGGAGCTAAATAAGCAAAATGATGTGTCTCTGGAGTAAGGCGTGATGTCATTATGCCATTTATGGATTTTTATACACTTTTTGGTGAAACAGAGTGGTAAAATATGGGCATTTTGTCCATTCTATGACTGCCTAGAAGTTGGGGGAGTTTCCTTTTCCCCCCCATTATTGGACTCTAGATCGATTAGCATCACGTCTGCTCTGAAGAGGGTCTGTAAAGTAGGTCTGAATTTCTGGAATGGAGCCAGGGGCCAGGGGCCAGGAGCCAGGTGGGCCTACCGAAACTGTTTTATGTCTCTCTGGTTTGATGGAAAACAGCACAGGCCTGGGATCCAGAAGACCAGTCCTTGCTGCTCCTGTGTCATTGGAATCATAGGTCACTTACACATTCCAAGTTTAGTTTTTTGATCTAAAAAGTAGGATTAAAAATTGGATACTCACAGGGTTGTGATCATTTAAATAAGAGATACCATTTGTAAAAGCACTTGATTTACTCTCCTCTGCAAATGTGGGGCTTTATTTACTATTTGGTCTATTTCTTAGAATCCTGCTGTATGAACTGTCAGAAGATATCGACCAGGATACCTTACATGAAATGATCTTCATGCTGAAGGATAAGATTCCAAAAATCTCAGAAGTGAGTAGGTCACATAGAATGGGGTCTTTGTGAACACCGCTTATTTGGCATTTGGGAAGATGCTGGAAAGATATTTTAGGAGGGATTATTATTATTATTATTATTATTATTATTTTGCATGAGGCAGTGTTATACAATGGTTAAAAACATTGACTTTGGTGTCAAATGGGCCTTGGTTCTAGTCCTGATTTTCCGACTGAGCCCTTGATGTGGGACAAGTGATTGAATCTCTCTGAGTTTCCCTTTTCTCCTGTGTCCTGTAAGGGACAGCCATCCTTCCCGCGGGTTCAGCGAAGTCAATCCCATCTGTGTGTATGAGCTTGGCTCCCGGCAACCAGCTAGTTAGTGTGTCACTGCTCTTGTCATTCACTGTGTTTAGGTATCGAAGTGTGAGGAGCACAACCAGGAAATGAGGTGTCCTATAAAATAATGGCAGAGTGGGAATTAGTTGTTTGCCACTACATGAGATGAGGTTTCTGAGGGGGCCGAGTGTCTTTTTCAGTGGACTTTACAGTGTCCTCCAAGTGGGTTTTTGTGAAAATCAAATAAGACCACTGGTTGAAGGGGTGCTGTAAAAGGGCTGTGTAGGCGTTTTTAACAAATGGTGATTTTTTTAATATTAATATAATTGTAATCTGCTAATAATCTTATACATGTTGGTGACTTTTAAAGTCAAAAAATAGTTG